>CM067369.1:59190768-59358268 GCA_034401795.1 Chaetoderma sp. LZ-2023a | reverse complement strand
TGTAAGAAAAATTAAACGTATTATTATGCGATAGGCATGAGCTGTAACTTCCGGCCTGGTTCTAAAATATACAATATTCCTTCTCAAATTTTAGACATCATATAGTTAAGAGCTGACATGTTGACTAACGACTGAAATTGTTACAATAATATATACAATGCCGCTCAGAAATAACTATGTAAGAAATGTTCTGTTGAATATTTTGAAAATAGTTGACTTGGAAGCCCTGTCTCCAAATCAAATTATGTTCAAAATATTCAATAGTACGTATAAAGTTATTTCCGAGCTTCACTTTACGGATATTCTTATGTTTTATGTATGTAAGCGAAGGACTATGCACACTAATATAGTAAAACCTCATTCGAAACCCAACACACACAAGTTATGTACTTCTAATGTTATGTTAAAACAGTAAAATCTAATGTGTTTTTTGAATTTATTTAATTGTGGGATTGTAGACGATGCGTAATTCAAATATGGCATGTTTTCTCTTAAAAGGCTACAAATATTCTTTTTAGACAAGACGGTATTTACGTTACACTTGAAGGCAAAGACCCACCCCACCCACTACTACCTTCATAAGATACATCTATAAACCACCGTTATGATAATATAGGATCCTGACAATATTGAGTTTAACCATTTTAACCCTCGAATTTGTTCCAGAAAATTTTATTACAAAATTTTCATTTGCAGAACAAGAGAAGACAATCTTTTTAAATTACCACTGGAATGACTGGCACCGTTACCGAGCCAGACATTCCAGTTGGTAATTTTCAAAAATAGGTTTCTCTTGGTCTCCAAATGGTTATTACTCAAGAGAACTACAGAAGTAGTTTTTGGCTTATGTGAGTGTCAAAGGAATAAAGAAATGTCCGACTTTCTTATGAGTGTCTCTTTTTGAATAATTGACCGAAAAAAATTGAATTGACATTTTCCATGAATAGGCTGTTTCATATACGTTTGTATTTATACATATTTTGATAAAAACAATAGATGCATGCATAGCTACGTACATAAAAACCTACTGTTTGCTTATTAAAACCTACATACATCTACTATACCCATATATAAAATCATCTTGTAGCGCACAGCGTCAGCATTTGCTGAATGGGTCATGGAAATTAGTGACTCGATACGGACCAGCGTTATCATAGATGCAAATCAACTATCTTGTATATATGCGTCTATATTCAGACCTGTTTATAACTAACCCCTTCTTTTTGCCCCAAATGATGATGATTACGTAAAACGGGCGGTCATAAGAACGCTCATATCAGCCGAAAACGGCTTCTGCAGTGGTCTTGAGAAATGTCCATTTGCAGAGCAAGAGAAGACTATTTTTGTAAATTTACAACTGGAATAACTGGCTCGGTAACCGAGCCAGTCATTCCAGTGGTAAGTTTTCAAAAATTGTCTTTTCTTCGTCTGTAAATCAACATTTTCTTTGGGAAAATTGAAATTTTCTTGAACTAATTTAAGGTTTAAAGGGTTCAGAAACCGCCACCATTTGGTCTCAAAAGTCATCTGCCGTAGCAAATGAATTGATTCAAGGGGCCACCTGTATTTATTGACCACATCTTGATGGCCCATACAGTGTCCGTTATAGACAGGATTTAGAGGATAGACATGTATGTTTCTGTTTAACATACAATGCCAGGCATACTTTCAAATTAGCCATTTTATTCTTATGTCATCAGTTTATGGTCCATCATCACACCATTGTAAAAATGTTAAATATTTTGAAGTTCATTGTAGGTCTACTACAAAATTTTCAGCCTAAAATATTTCTAAATATTCAAAATGATTGTATTAAATGTGTTCTTAGAGCTCGTTATTTTATACTAACTAAAGGGGGAAAGTTTATTAGGCTATAAGGCTACCATTTAAAATTGCCTGGTACAGTATCGTGTTACACACATGGTGGCTGAATACTTAGCACTCTCTAGGCCTATACCTTTTATTTGTCCGTCTGTCTGTCTTTCATTTCATTTCATTTCATTTCATTTTATTTTATTTTATTTTATTTTATTTTATTTTATTTTATTTTATTTTATTTTATTTTATTTTATTTTATTTTATTTTATTTTATTTTATTTTATTTTATTTATGTACTATATTCAAAATATTTGAAAATAAACAAAAATCAATTATTTGTCTCCCATCACGTGGTACGTGTCGGCCTAAATATTCTTTTAGAATCAACCAATCGGTGCTTATACGATTTCATTATTGGCAGGTAGCACACTTCTGGGTGGAGGATTGGGCGGAGACACTAATCTGTGAAACATGGGCCTTTCACTAACAAACAATTAACAAACAATAAGGCTACTCAGTAGGTGACAAAAACCTGTATTATATTGTTAATGATAAATAAACGCACGCTGTCAGTAAAGCCAATAATAGGGGTGGGTAGGCCCCAAGAATGGGGAATGGAGGGCGTTCCTCGAGCAATCGTTTTGCTTTACCGGTTTCAATGGGACGAGCCCACACCGCGAAGCCTTAGTGGAAGTTTGAGGGGGTTTGAAATTCAAAGGGCGGTTAGGAATATAAATACGGGTGACAGCTGTTTGAGTTACTCAAAATTTGTTGCTCGGAGAATCGGCGTTTTTGAAGAATTTTTTACGAAAGGTATGAATACTGAAATTTTTGTGAAACGTGAACAGTTCTCACCAGATTCTGTAGTTGAACACTTGTCAATCATGAATAGTATCAGTGCTAATAACATGGCATCCACCATGTCATCATATGAACAGTTGTTACGTACCTACGCGAATAGTGGCTATGGTATAAGTTCTAGTAGTGTGCCTAGCGATAACTTTGGTGTAGTTTCTCATTATCTGCCGTACGCGGCTTCTCAGGCTCTGTATTCTGATCATGCTAGCATTATCACAAACCAGAACCAGAATATCACAACCAGCGGCAACCCGAACGGATCTCTTCATGATTCTGAAGGTAACTCATTTAACGTTTCCGATGAAACTCCGACAAGCGATATCAGTGACACCACAGTAGATAACGAAGATGACGTAGCTGGTTTGTGCAACAAATTGCCGACCTCATCTAGCACTTGTGCGACAAACATTAGCGATGTGGGCCTAAATAACGACGACGATGATAACGACAATGACGATGGTGAAAGTGACTTGGACCGTTCGCGTAAACGTAAACGACCGATCCCAAAGGGGAAGCCTCCATATAGTTATATTGCATTGATCAGCATGGCCATCGCTAACTCTCCGGAACATAGATTGACCCTGCACGAGATCTACAGCTTTATCACAGAGAAGTTCCCGTTCTACCAGGATCACCCTAACAAGAAGGGATGGAGAGGAAGTATTCGTCACAACCTGGCTCTCAATGACTGCTTCATGAAACTCCCGCGAAAACCTGGCATGAAGGTAAGCATTCAAGATTTAATGGAGGGATCCGATCTTTCACTCAAACTTATCTGATTCCATAGCCAAAATATACCAAATTGTTAAATTGTTGAATTAATAATATTGCTTTATTAAACTCCCAAGCTTGACAAATTTAAATTCAGCACAATGCTCATTTTCATTTTGCGTGACGTGTTGGCTGACTTCATAATCATGGCGTCATGAATGACTCGCTATAGTCCGTCTTTAACGCTTAATAGTCCGACACGTACGAATTGCATGACTTTAGCATTTAATAACCATTGTTTTGAATATTTTGAAACTAATTTGACTGGGCGATGTTACCGCCTTAGTTAGCAACAGCATCCAGTCAAATTAGTGTCTATAATATTCTACAGATTACCTGTCGTTTTCTGGAAATTGATGGTCACGGAGGTCAGAGATCGATCGAGCGATCCCAACACGGACGAGGTGTGGGTGGACCTTAGCTAGAGATTGGCGGGGCATAGTTAAAACTGTCAATTATTACTCATGACCTATGCTTGTTCATGTCCATCAACAAAGCACTGTCTGTTTATTATTTAAATGTCTTGACTAATTGTAATAAATGACGCAAGAGTCTATTGTTTTGACAATAAATCATCTTTACCCTACTGATTAATGGTTGCAACATGGTCAATCAATAGAGGGATCCATTTCTGGCCATGCCTCGCCAATTTCTAACTATTCTCCGCCCCCGTTTTGCTCGCGATCGGGTCGATTTATATACTCCGAACCGTGTATTCTCAGAATACTATTTTCAATGTAATCTGAATATTTTGTAAGTGATTCGACTTGGTGTTGTTACCCAATCAAGTTAAGTTTCAAAATATTCAACAGTTTAATTATATAGTACGTCCATCAAAGACAATTCGTGAACTTGGCGATTCAATGTTCATGACCGAGCTTGATACGCCATTCATGTGACGTAATTGTCCATGACGTCATACGTGAGCGACAGATCGGATCCATCCATTAATACATGTATCCGATATTTAGATCGTTCCCGCCAAAACCCATATGCGCTACATAGGACTAGTCATTGTTGTTTCAAATAAGTTGTCGTCTCTACTACATTTTTATAACACATTTTCGAGCTTAATTAGTTAGGTTTTTTTATTACATTTTTAATAATTATGTAGGCCTGTCCACCATATCCACATGGAAATCAAAGGATTGAAAGACGAAAATAATAAATCTGTAAAAATTATTATTATTATTATTATTATTATTATTATTATTATTATTACGCTTCTTAATATTTGCAAACAACAACACGATTCAGTCACCATCAGTACATATAGCGTATTACATTACTTAAATTATGTCACTTATGGATTCAAATGATCAAGGCAGAAATAGCTTTAACGTCGTATCAACTAATGAGCAGCCAGCATTCATTTACATTCAATTGTGCCGTATTCTTCTTTTTGATAAAATCATTCTCCAACAACGTATGAATTTAATTGATTGTTGTTCTCTTTTATCAGGGCCACCAATGGGCCATTGATCCCGACTACGAGGATATGTTCGACCACGGGAGTTTCCTGCGCCGTCGTTATCGTTTCAAGGATGGTGTCCGTAAGAAGGGAAAGCACGCCAATGTGAACGCAGTATCCAGTACAACGCACACGGCCAGCAGCAACATGCTGCCCAATGTGACCATCGGACACGCTACAGGTATTTGCATGGTTTTTATTTCCTTATGATTTACAAAACCATAAATTCCGAGAATTTCAAATTCATAGTAACTACACACATGGTGGGTAAAATGTTGAATATTTTGAAGCTAATTTGACAAAGAGCTGGTGCCGTCGTCGACAGCAACAGCTCCCTGTTAAATTAGTTAAATAAAATATTTTTAAAAAGGTTTTAGAATTCCGCCTTTCGGGTTCAAAGGAGTAACACTATTGTGGTTCGCTCGCCAGTCTCGTGGTCTTGAGGAATGTTCATTTGCAGGCCAAAAGATTAGAATATTTACTTATTGAATATTCATTTGCAGGCCAAGAGAAGACTATTTTTGACAATTTACCACCGGAATGACTGGCTCGGTTATCGAGCCAGTCATTCCAGTGGTAAATTTTCAGAAATAGTCTTCTCATTTCTGAAAATTTACCACTGGAATGACTGGCTCGATAACCGAGCCAGTCATTCCGGTGGTAAATCTTCAACAAATAGTCTTCTCTTGGCCTGCAAATGATTATTCATTATATTTTAATTTTTTGACCAAATTTATTCATTAAAGAGACTACCGGGCTGTTCCTGTTATCCTACTCTACATGAGCTTATATATATAAAGTGGCGATTCTTTAACACTACTCCCATGCGCTAACATGGAGATCTTTTCTAGCTATACCCCGCCGCCCATTTCTAATTACGCTCCACCGACTTACACGTTTCAATCGATTTATATACTTGGATTTCCAGAATGTAAATTTCAAGATAATTTATAGGCCTACAGATAAGCTATTGAATGTTTTATATCAAATTTGACTTGGAGCTGTTGCTGATATAGGCAGTTCATTTAGCAACGTAAGAAAAACTTATGTTGAATAATTTGAAACTAATTTAACTTGTGAAATTTAGAAACAACGTGAACCCTAAATACAGTCAAATTTGTCGACCGTGGACACTTGCTTTTGCAACCAAATATGGCGATTGGAAGCATCATCAATTGGGACCCTATAACCATGTGTCCGTTATTGACAGGTGACAACGACATTAGACAAAAATATTATTATATATGTAATGGATGTCTTTAAATAATTACGAGCTGATATTTGGAACTAGTAAGTTTAGTAAGATGCAATTCCATAGTATATCAGTTTCAGTTATCAGTTTTCTTTATTTCACTATGGCCATTGTTGTAATGCCATATGAGGTCGGTTTATCATTTATACATCGTTTACATGTATTGATGACAAACTCGTTTTCAATAACCAACTAGAATGTACCCGAGGGGAATGTTGACTCGTATGACGGATGTGCCAAATTTGGTGATTCTACCTACTTGCATTCTAGATTTATGGTTAAAAAATATGTATTCCATGATGCACTTAGATGGCCTAGATATGTGACCCTCATCTTTTGCCCGCCTAACAATGTGGATAGATATGCCACATTCTGTGATTCTAACTTCATAACCAGCGAAGTTATCGCTCAGATAAACAGACAGACAGCCAGACAAAGCATACAGACAAACTGACGGCACCAACAGCAGTACTCACACCAGCCTTTGGCAGCGTGATAATGGACCTTTCCGGTTTTAGCTATGCCCCGCCCATCTCTAGCTAACCTACACCTCGCTCGTGTTGGGATCTATCGATCTCACGAATCTCTGAACTCAATGACTATCAATTTCCAAAAAAACTACACAGGTAAGCTAAGGCAGCAACAGCGCCCAGTCAAATTAGTTTCAAAGTATTAAACAGCATGTTTATGAAATAGCAAAGAATTACAAAGACATACAATTCATACGTGTCGGAGATTTGATGACGGTCTATATGGAACCCTTTTGTGAGGCAATGATTGACGTCATCATACACGCGCTGAGCTGATTATGATGTCATACGAGGTCAGATAATGGATGGATACTCCAGAAAGGTGAATTATATGACGTGATAATAAATTACGTCACATAGATTTATTTTTGGAACTTACGCATTTTATTGGACATACACCCTTTGGTACAAACTCTCCTAGTCAAACTGTCACCAACATCTCCAATCAGATTGCTTTTCAGAAACTTTAGTACAGTGTGATAAATATGAATATCTATTTTCTTATTTAACAGGTTATATGCCGTACGCATCGCCAAGCCAACCAATCAACAGCATGATGCCAGGTTATCCGGGTATCGGTCTTAACAACGGACTTTCTCATCTAACATCTCTACCCGGAAGTTACCATCATAGTTTCCTGTCTGCAGCGAACCACGCCAGTTCATCAATTCCGTTCAAGAGTCTGGCTGATGCCTCATCGTCTCCTTCTTCGACCCCATCTATCTGGAATCCATATCTCAGCAGACTGTCATCATGTGCTTCAAACTTCCAGAACGGTCCTCTTAACATGGCAGGTAAGCAAAATCAACCGTTAACATGTTAAGACAACTACAGGAATGTTGTTGAATATTTTGAAATTAATTCGACTAGCGCCTGTTGCTGCCACAAGCAACACGAGTTTCTAGTCCAATTAGCTTCGAAATATTCAACAGCGTATTCCTTACAACATAAATAATCTGTGTCTTGTGGTGTCTGATGTGGACTCCACATTGTGGAGTTGATTGTTTAATGTAAGACTACACAAGGAAAGGGCTGGAGGTTATTTTGTTACGTGTTCGTTAGTAAGAAATGTTCTGTTGAACATAATTAGACAGCAAGATTTTCCAATCCAATTATGTTCAGCAGTTTTATTTTGATTGGAAAACTTTAATTTATCCCTGAGCCATCCTGTATGTTGATTATGTAGTTTCGAAGAATTTGTTATGACCAATAGTACCAGGATTCTTCCTGTCCCCGTAGTCAACATGCCAATGAAGCTACAGTTATTCCCTTCTTTTTTCTGCCATGGGTGAATGGGTGCGGGGATGCAAGATGTACTCGGTGGCCATTTCACCCCACCCCCACCCCACCCCCACCCCACCCCCCGCACTCGTCACACAAGGACACCTATTAGTTCAGTCAATATTTCTTACATTGTATCGATCGAGCGTCTCGTATATGACCAATATAGTTGAATATGCCAACGGCTATTACATCTGCTAGCATGTATATGACATTATGATCAATTACGTCAACAGTTAGATGTCGTCACAATAATGATTACGAATTGTATGTCTCTGAAAAATTTACAACAAATTTCAAATCGATTCTAACACGCGTAAAAAAATGTAGGCATAGCTAGAAATGGGCGGTGCATTGCTAGAAATCTCTTGACTTGTGGCGAATGGAGAGTGAAAATGGACGTTGGCGACTTACTACAGACCTACCAATGATGAAATTTGCTTTCAAACTGACGATGTTGTTATGTTGTTTTCTTCCAGCATTAAATGGCTCAATACATGGATCCATTTCTAGCCATGCCCCGCCCATTTCTAGCTATGCCTACATGTGACTAATTGATTATGAGTCATTTGAGTGACAGATTGGATTCATCCATTTATGCATTACTTACTTGTATTGTATTGTTCCTTTTCCAGCACGTGTAAGTTCTCCACAGCAGGGTTCCATAGTAACCAGTCCGTCCGCCAATCTGTCACCCGTACAGACCACATCTCAGACCATGTCGCCATCTGACGTCAAACCCGGAAACCTCTTTAATTCGCCCACTCTCTCAGACTCCAGTAACGCCAGTAGTCATGGCTCGCCAGGTTTCAGTTTGCCAAACCAGCACACGTCACAACCACACCTCAACGAACAACAAAGGTACGTACGCTCATGCGAAATATAATTAGGCCTACAGAGGATCTCAACAGAAGCGACATTTCGTATCGAATATTCGCATCTGTCACAAGATCTTAGCTGGAACGAGTAGGGGCGAATGAGATCTTTCTAAACAAGTATGATAAATTTGATAAAGAACTGCAACAAGTTTGAGATTCTATTTATCATTATACGGTGTCATCAAAAAATTTATTTACGTCGATAAACCTGTCCTTAACGTGAGTTTCGGCCAAAGGATGAAAGTTATTACAGTGTTTCCAAACATGTATCCAAACGTATTATTTTGTTTCCGAGCTGTACTGTAATCAACTTTGCCCACAAATAACGCGACCATCTGTCTTTTGTAAAAAATAAAACCTACATACTCATACTCTGTTCGCAATAGATAGGATTTGCTGCAACACTGGAGATGCTTTATTGAGGATCAAGAGTACTTTCCATAGGGAAAACGTTACAAAACGATTTGCGTGTTTTCGGATTTATTACTTCATACAGTACAAACCAGAAAAAACTTAATTCGGCACGCGCAAAACGTTTTGAAAGGCTATCCATATAGAATACACTCCAAGTACGTTGTTGCTATCTAAGGACGCAATAGCTTTGTGCCGTGCACAAAATCATTCGAATGTCATCTTGACCTACCTTGCAGCTGTGAGTTGTCATGTTTATGCTGTATCTGTATGTTTCCCACATAGGTATATGTGCGGAATCCTATGCCATAAAATCACCAAATTTGACATGTAGGCCTAGCTAGTTACATTCAAATTATGGCTAGAAAAATTATAATTTTATAAATGGTCAAATATTACGATCACGGGGTCACCAGGAAATGCAGGGTAATGTATACCTATATATATATATATATATATAAATATATATGAATATCGGTACACATTTTTCGTCGATAATTCTGTAGTACTACAATGTAGAATCACCAAGTCCATGGCAAAAAGTCAAATGTTGAGGTCACGGGTCGTGAGTCAGCACATCACTCGTGTATTATTATTATTATTATTATTATTATTATTATTATTATTATTATTATTATAGGTCATCTTGTAGCTATCAGAGAGTCAGTACGTCACCGGGAGATAGCGCATATCCGCCAGGAAGGTGGACCGTCCCTAACGACAGCAGTCCGACGTCACAGCTGACAGCCGTCACCGAGGGCAACAATAATATATCTGTGAATTCCCACGTGGGGCACCAGTCTTACAATTATCCGTATTCCGCACAGGCAACGTTAGGCGCAATTTCTCAAGGACATACTAGCCAATCATCGTTCCATTACGGGCCCACTTCATCCATAGACTCTAATTTATACAGGTATCAAGGTTCATACGCACCCTTCAACATGCCGACACAGGGTGCTAATAAGTTCTACGGAAGTGCTTTTACGGGACAGATAAGCCCAGACCTGTGGCAGTCTTAATAACATGGTGCTAACTAAGTTGCTATAACCCCATGACCATAACCCTTGCAACACTGCAGACCAGATATACAATGGATGAATCCAGATTTAGCTATGTCCCACCCATCTCTAGCTAAGCTCCACCTACGCTTTGCCATGTGTTGGAATCAATTGATCCATACACTATCTGAATCGCAATTTCCAGAAAACTACAGATACGCTGCTGAATATTTTGAAACTTATTTGACAGCAACAGCGCCCAGTCAACTTAGTTTCAAAATATTCAACAGAATATTTATTAAATAGTAAAAGCAAGCAATTTGTACAACAACACAGACCGTCTTCAAATATGCGTTCGTGACGTACTTATCGACGTCATTCATGACGTCATTCATTATGATGTCATTCTACACATCACGCAGTTCATTATGACGTCATATGATGGGTGGGTACTCTGGAAAGGTGAATTATGTGTGAAAGTTTCTCGAAAAATAATAAAGTTAGTCTTAAATGGCATTTTGAGTCCAGTTTACTTGGAGGCCATGTAGCAGCAACTGCCAAGTTACTTCGTTCCAAAGTATTTGTCAAAGTACTTGTTCAGTTTCTCTGTGAAACGGAGACTACATAAGCATGAAATACTGTCTGGGCTGTATAGTTGCGAGAGTTTATTTGTTAATGATGTGTCGTTATGTCTTTCTGTACAAACTGTAAATATTGAATAATCCGTTATTATTACTATTCAGAGATACCGAGGGAGCCACTATTTACACTTTACAGTACAGTTCGTAAATAAGTTAAAATGTTACCAAAACGCCAGAAATATTTTAGTACAATTTTGAACATGTAAGAAATGTTCTGTTTTGGATATTTTGGTGGCAATGGCTTCCAATCAAATCAAGTCCAAAATATTCAACAGTGTTTTGGAAACATGTTATTTCTTAGCTGTACTGTATGATTGAGAATTTATCCGCCAATAATTTCAGAAATATAGCAGCTGTCTATATATGTATCAAGGTCCCAAGATTCTTTCCACAGCTCACACACTTTCCAATTCTCTCCTGCATACACGCCCGCACATAGCACATACCCGCACCCATCATCGCATGTTGTATATTTGTATATATTTGTATATATGCCAGAGTGTATAAAGTTTTATAATTAAAAGAAAACTCAATCTTACTTACTAGTTTTGTCATTTATTGTGTTTTTACTCTGCTTCACGGCTCCTCTATCTATACACACATACCCACAGTAACCACGCCCATTAAAAAAGATAAACACCTGGATGCAGTGGCGTAATTGGAGCGTGGTGAAAGTATCGGCAGTTGTCAAGGATGCCAGGTGATGGCGGGTGCAACAGTCCGCAACAACACCCCCCCCACCCTCCCACTAAAAAAGGACTAACTTGACAGTCATTTGATATGCCCCATGATGCCCCTCCCCTCCAGGAAATGCAGGGTATCCCATAATTTAGAACGTTTAGATTTCAAATTTCATTAGACCTGTAAATATGGAATAAATCGATAGCCAATTCACCTTTCCAGAGCATCCGTCCATCATCTGACCTCGTATGGTGTCATAATCAGCTCAGCGCGTGTATGCTGACGTCACAATCATTACGTCATAAAGTGGTCCATACAGACCGTCATCAAATCTCAAATGGTTCGACACGTTGTATGAATTGTATGTATTTGTAATTATTTGCTATTTAATAAACATGCTGTTGAATATTTTGAAACTAATTTGACCGGGCGCTGCCTTAGGCAGCAACAGCACCCAGTCAAATTAGTTTCAAAATATTCAACAGCTTACCTGTGTAGTTTTTTGGAAATTGATAGTCAGGGTGTTCAGAGATCGATCGGTCCCAACCCCGGGCGAGGTGTGGGTGGAGTTAGCTAGAGATGGATGGGGCATAGCTAAAACCGGAAAGGTCCATTAAATGTCAATAGGCCCATCACTCAATATTTGAATTACACATTTAATTGTGAGCAAGATTGTCTCAGCTGCAGGACTTAGCGACGCCGCTCCATGCCTTCAGTTCGAGCAAGATGTACACAATCCTGACTATAACACCGAGTCATTTCATTAGATACAGTATCCAAACGGACAACATGAGTCAGCTGCAATACCGACAGGCAAACACTGCACAAACTACTGAAGTCGAAGCACTGGTTCATGCAGCTAATACCATCAGCAGAACAGCAGACCCTATTGCACAGATTGTCTTTTTATTTGATGCCCGCTCCGTCCTTGAGGCTATCACCAAAGGTAAGCTGCCACCACTTGAAGAAGCACTACAAACCATCAAATGCTTTCGGATAGCACTGCAGTGGATCCTCTCACACTGTGGAGTCCAAGGTAATGAGGAAGCAGACAAGATGGCAAAGGTGGGTGCAGAAGAGAGTCAGACAGAAAACATGGTTACCCATACAGAGATGAAGATCAAGTCACACTATAGAACACCTCAATCAGAAGATGCCTACTATCATCTCTCGAGGCCAGAGCAAGTGACCATTTTTCGAAGAGATCTGGCCTTTGTCAACCTCTTTTCTTGAAAAGCTGTATGGGCCTGTGGAAGAACTGCAGAAAACCACAGATTTCATCTTGAGAACGGCTCTCCATGTGTGATACCAGCGATCGAAAAGAAGAAGACACCGAGTCGATTGATAAAATAGTGGTTCTTGAAGAATTCTGAATTGTATTTTAATTTTAAATCATCCTTGTATATATGGGTGATATTGGAAAAGCATTTGATTCGTAACCAATACATACACAACAGAATAGTGTGCCTTTATGAATACTGGATAATAGAGGAATTGAGTTTCAGCTATGCCTCGCCCATCTCTATCTAAGCTTCACACGCGCTTTGCCAGTGCTGGGATCAATCGATACCTGCACTCTCTGAATCTCAATTTCCAGAAAACTACAGGTTAGCTGTTGAATATTTTGAAACTAATTTAACAGCAACAGCGACTTCAAAATAGTCAACAGTATGTTTATAAATTAGTAAAGACATACACTTCGTACGACTACTAAGCGTTTATGACGGACTAAATCGTGTCATTCATAACGTAATTGATTATGACACCAGCCTACACGTGACGTCGTTTATCATGGCGTTATGATTGACTGACAGACTATTGAAAAAAATGTCACTAACTCCTCACGATTTTAGAAGGATGTCCGTGCGTAGGCCTACAAGGCAATCATAACTTATTAAAAGTGTCCTAAAAGCGAATATCCATAAATATTTCACACGATCAAGGAAATATATGATGCAATTGGTGGACAGGTACACATTCTTGATGATTTAACTAATGCCATTGAGAATGCATATCCTAGTTTGCCAATACTGTCTGCTCTAAAACTGTCAACCGAACCATTATTAACATGTAATACTGTAACGACAAAATTTGGAAAATTCCACATGGGAAGTGTGTTAGGTGTGCAGCAAAGGCTCCAATCAGATATTTCCCGTAATATTTATGATGGCGTTGGTTTTCCGGACTTGCCTGCCAAAAATGTAATGATTAATGAGTTACAACGCTATATTGGATCAAAAGAAAAATGCAGATTTTCAAAGCATTTTTCTCACTTACAATGAAGGGTTGAATTTTCAGGAGTTGACAACAGCTCAAAGTGACAACCCTTTATGGTTCAAGCTTAGGGAAAATCTGATTACCGCATCAAAGATTGGACGTATAAGATCTAGAAAAGATAATGTTGAAAAGCTAGTATGTGATCTGAAATCAACCAGGAAGACAACAACAAAGGCAATGCAGAGGGGGTGTTGAGTGTGAACCGTTAGCTGCCAATACGTATGTATAGCTGAATGCCAACAATGTTAACCTTTACCCCTCTGGTGTTGTGGTTAGCCCGTATTCGCCATGGCTTGCTGCATCTCCTGACCGAAAAGTGTATTATCCCACACGCACACGCGAACCATTTGGCTTACTCGAAATTAAGTGTCCAGACGTTTCATCAGTATTAGAGGTACCATACATAAAGAAGGATAAGACTACTGGTCATCTTCGTCTGAACCATAACCATGAATATTTCTACCAGATTCAGATACAGCTAGCAGTTACAGGCCTTCCCTGGTACGACTTTTTTGTGTGGACAGCTAACGATGGCAATTTTCATCTTGAAACAATACACTTTGATAGTGATCTATGGCAAATGATCAAGAACAAGGCCGATATGTTTTATTTTGAACATTTCCTATAAGTAAATATCATACATAATGATACCTGGTGGAAAGTATTTTTGAGCAAACTAAATTTAACTTCAACCCTTGTTTGTTCAAGAAAATTTAAATTTTCTCATTGAAAATGTCCATTTGCAGACCAAGAGATTATTTTTTGAAAATGTATCACTGGAATCACTGGCGCTGTTATCGAGTCAGTCATTCCAACTGATACATCTTTAAAAAAAACCAGTCTTCTCTTCGTCAGCAAATGAACATTTTCAGAGACCACTACAGAATCTGTTTTGGCCGGCTAAAGTGTTAAAAGATTAATATTACCATCCACTGAGGTGATGAACCATCTAGTGAAGTTATTATGCTCATGAGCTATGGAAATTGAACCTACAATTTAGCAGTACAGGATTTACCATGCCATATTATCATATCTCTCACTATCTGCCCACATGCATATCTGTAAATCTGTGCATCTGATACTTATTTGCTAAGTATTCAATAAATATAACACAACTTTGTACTCCAAACTTGTAGCTTCCATTTCCATATCTATTTAGCATTTAATATTAACAAATGACTAAAGTATGGCTATGTCCAAACAATATCTCCGGTAAATAGAACAAGTGAAAATGCTATGCCAGTTTCACTTTAACATGACAGTGTTTGCAGTACATTTCCTATCCTTGCCATCCAATATGTAAGCCAGTCAGTTGTGACAATAGCAACATTTACATATTCTGATTTTATGTCATTATAAATATAAAATATTGGCATTGGCAGCAACTGATTGACATGCATGTTAGAAGATACGGATAGGAAATGTGGGCAACGAGCTTGGCAAAAACTTTTCATTTCTGGTTGACAATTTATATTTCTAATTCCATACATGGACGACATTTGCAAAGGAGACACTCTCTTGCCTGTTAAAATTACATATTTTTTTTACCAAAAAGTGTAAGTATCTGTAAGTATATATATACATTGTATTATGATCATGGAAAATTGTTAATGGGTTCACCAAATTTATACAATTGTGAATTCCAGCAAAGCTATTCTAAAGCAAACGAGAGCTACACATATCAACTTGACAAACATGCACAAGTGAATGTTTGCTAAGCTATTAATTCTAGTGTAACAGTGCCAATTCATTGTAATTTTTCGCTTCAAATGAGCTTGAGCTATGAGCTTAGAAAACACTCTTGTGGTAATTTGCTAAACCATTGTTTGCACCAAAATGCACAGCTCCGCCTGATAGAAACAATGGATGGATCGGATCTGCTACTCAAGTATATGTCATCGCCAATTCCATCACATGTATGCCGGCGTCATAATCAAAATGTATAATGAATGACGTATCTATCTCCGTCATGAACATGAGTCCGTCAAGTGTACGAATTGTATGGCATTTACTATTCAATAGGCAGCAACAGTACCTACTCAAATTAGTTTCTATATATTCAACTGTTTACCTGTATAGTTACTTTGAAATGAGTTTCTGAGAATTCACTGTTCAAAGTATATAAATCTATCATAACATACATGAAACGTGAGCGGAGGTTGGCTATACACGGGTGGCGCATTGCTACAAATTGATCTGTCTATTAGCGTACTTACTGCTCATGGGAAGGCAATAATAACAGACTAATTACTCTCGTATGCGAATTAATGGCAGCTGAAAGTTGCTCAGAATGCATGCTACAACCCATATTTGATTGATGGAGCCTATCATTGACAATGGAACTTTATCAAAGATTGAATACTCCTTTACTCTTCCAATAGCCCGCTCTACATGAATGCGACTACTAGCAATTTCTTCAGTTTGCTGACCCTCCTCAGGAGTAAACTGTCTTATGTTAGAAAGAAATGGTGGTAAATTGAGATCAATGTTTTTACCTTCTAACAACTTTGAAATTTTGAAACCTTTGTCTGCCATTACCATGTCACCAGGTTCTAATAAATCTAGAATGCCTGATAACTTGGTAATGGCGACATTGGACATGGAGCCACAAAACAATGGGCTAATAAATGTAAATGCTCCATTTGGAGCAACACCCAGCAGACACTTTAAAGTGGGCCTTGATTTGTAATTCGAATACAATTGGGAATTAAGTACAAGAGAACTTGCATACGGAGTTGGAATTTCTGTACAGTCAATAATAATTCTCGTTGTGTGAAACGTGCTGCTAAAACATGGTGGCATGGACTTTTGGATTTGGTCCTTTGGAAGTCATATTGGCAATGAACCAAGGATCTGGTACAACAGTGTCACCCATGTCAACACCTTTCTCGAAACTGTTGCTTCCGAAATATGGAATCTGTCTGCAAGGTCCTTTTCTGGACTGTTTAACCGTATTCTCATTAGTGACATAAACAGTTCATCAATAAGCATTATTGGTCTTGGTCGACCTGCTAATGACCGTTTATCCCCTACTTTAAGATAATATGCACTTGTCATATTTTCAGCAGTTGGCTTTATGGATTCATAAAACACACGAAATAAATCATACGAAATAAAACCAGTATAAAATTTAATTTTTCATCTTCTGTTGTAAAACGGTGAACGCCCCACTTCTTCATATGCAATTCACACGTAAGTCGGCTTATTATTAACCTTTTCTTTCATCTAGTTCCTTGTCTTTGTCTGCAAGAGCTAGTTCAAGTTGTTGAATACGGGATTCCAACCTGCAGGTTACTGCCTCATCGTGCATACAGTCTGTAGATTCAGCACAACAAGGGTGCTTGTGTAATTAAGTGAGTAAACATGACAAAGTAGGCCTTATCACTCTGCTCTGGTTCCAGAAAATATTTTTAATACAGCACCCCTAATTTAAACTAATTTAACTGTAAGCTTTTGCTATCATAAAGGCAGCAACAGGTTCCCGCGAAATTAGTTTCAAAATAATCAACAACTTACCTGCCGAGTTGTCTTACAATATTAATGCTCGAATTTCAAGTGTTAAAGGGTTAAATAAAGACATCAAAGTAGGTATGTGACTTACCTGAAACGTTGGCCCAGGATCACGTCTTATAGCGTGTATCCACGCTTGCATTTATGTTTTATCCCCAGGGAATGAATGAAATGAGAGCTCTGGACATTTTATGCCGTTGTTGCTGCAGCCAAGAACTGAACACACTGCGTGATTTTTATTACATATTCCTGGTACCGACGACGAAACCGCCATCATTGTTTTAGCCTTTTCAAGCGTGTTATCTCTGCTAGCCTCGTTTTCGGATTTGGGTCATGACGCGATTTTGAGAGGAGTCTATTCCATAACACAACATTTCCCCTAATTTCTGCCACCACGCCCATTAATACCATCACTTGCCGACGTGGGGGTCGGTTTTAGGGTGTGCCGATGGCACTGACAACGGAGCAGCTTACGTATGGAGGGATTCGATCTGTATCTGACGCCACCTGTTAACCGACGTCACAGTCACAATGACGGAGGTTTATCGCAGGTGGCAATGGTCTGTCACGAAGGTTTCTAAATTGGATGTTAGATTAATTTACGATTTAATATAGTATGCTGAATATTCTGAAACCACCTACCATCCCCGGTAATTTCCAAATATTGAACAGCCTACCTTTTTATATTGAATTTTAGATTCTGGGAAATTCAGGTTTCAATATTTGAAATCGACCCCGGCACGCGTGCAAAGTCGGTTGAGCATTGCTAGAAAACGGTGTGCTATAGCTAAGGTGGACCCTTCTCAGTGTCCAACAGTTTTCAGAACTATATATGTAGATATGTGCATATATCTGATACGCATCGTGTCAGCACGCCTATTATGATTAATCAGCGGATGGTTCGTTCAGCAACTAACCCACCCACCCGCCCACCCACTCACTCAC
This sequence comes from Chaetoderma sp. LZ-2023a, assembly GCA_034401795.1. NCBI lineage: Eukaryota > Metazoa > Mollusca > Caudofoveata > Chaetodermatida > Chaetodermatidae > Chaetoderma > Chaetoderma sp. LZ-2023a. The sequence continues at coordinate 59,339,943 of CM067369.1, read as the reverse complement.
TACCTCAGTATAAACTTCTAGTGGGGTACATGTAGCCAACAATCCCATCCATCTCGATATTGTATCAGCTCTTCCATATCAATAGTAGCAAATTAGATCCGATGGAGGATTCCAGGTTATCCATCAATTATATGACGTAATAATCAACTACTTGACGTGTAGGATGACCTCATAATCGATTACGTCATAAATAACGTAGGTAAGTTCGTCACGAATTGATGACGGACTAAGTATTGTTGCACTTTACTATTTAATAAACATGTTGTTTGATAGAAATAGAAAAATTCCATCTATTGCTCATGAAGCAATATTTATCGTGAATTTTTAATGTATTATTGAAAGCGAGAGAAAGGGTCCTGAGAAAGTAGTCAAAGATTCCTTTGCTCTCGCATTACGGTGTGATGGAAACGTGGATCGAACACAGACAGATAAACAATTTTGTTGAAAGCAGTAAACAGAACTGGAGAAGTAGAACTCTACTTTTTAGGGACAGTAGAACTGTAGAACCCGGTGAGCCTGGAGCAAAGGGGTTGCACAATGCAATAGAGAAAGCGATCATTTGGGGTTCGAGAAATGAAAGAATTATTACCAGCAATATCATCATTTGTTACTGATGGTTATACACTGCACATACTGGGAGTAAAGGTAGATTCTGGAGATTAATGCAGGGAGCAAAAGAAGATGCATCACATGAAATAATGTCAACACATCTCACTATATGGTGCATTGCACATCAATTAAACTTGGCTTGGAAGTCAGTTAGTGACACAGAAAAAGAGGTGTCACATAAACTCTTTCTTTCTCCAATCAGATTTGCGATCTAGTGAACTGCACGACATTGCATCTGAGCATAATCTCAAGCTTGTAAGATTACCCAAATTATTCGAAGGGAGATGTACACAATTTACATGTGACGTGTTGAATGCTATTCTAACATCGTGGCATGCCGTAGTACTGTTTTTTCCCCGAGAAAACTGGAGAAAGAGCAGCAAGAAGATTTCTGCAGTTCCTGACCACCGTTGACATTCTAGAGATTATGACATTTTAGGTTGATATACTTCTCGGGACGATGCTGCTGGTTAGCTGCGGATCTCGGGGTTGCGGATCCGGTGTTGCGCGCTGCTGGATTATACAAAGACCGACTTTTAGAGCCGGTGGAACATCCACATTCCAGTGGGGCTGTGCGACCATCGCCACGGAAGTTGAACCCCACGGTCTAATCCTCGCTGCTGGTGTCACCATTGTGACAGTCCCACAGCGCCATTTAGGGCGGGGACATAATTAAATACATACAATAATTAATAATTGTAGCAGTCAAACAATGGTACTCGCTTGCTGCTACTCGGGAGAGGTCTAATACATAGGGTCAAAGTAAAGGGATTTGGAATCCTCGCTTCATTCCGCTCATGAATAAAACCAAGAACGACGAGGAAGGTGTAAATTAAAGTACTTACGTGTACCAACTCGGTACAAAATAAGATGCTATTTCTCTCCAATGCTTTTGCACGTTGGCAATCTCTGACGCCCGCACATTTGCGCTAGGCCATCTCGCGAACTTTGTTGTTTTACAAACCTCTCGTATATGGCTTTATACACGCATACTGCCCTACCCAGGAGGGCATGCTCGGAACGTACCCGGCCCAGCCGTTCTGCACCCAGACGTGCGGGGATGGTCTGTACCCGACCGGTCAATCCTCGCCACACCAAACCCTCCTAGTGTGGCACCTGTGGCAAACGATACCGAAAATGTACAGGGCACACGCTAGGTGAGAATTATAGACTTCTCGAGTAGTCGCATAGCTGAGAGGAGTAGTGACACGAGAGACGCATAGTTTATCAGAGAAGGCACATATATGTGCGAAAGAGTTTGGGAGGGAGGCATACTTTGATTTTGATTTTTGGCCCGGTATTTTATTTTCCCAGGCCTTTTCTTTTTTTGTTTTTATGCTGCAGTGCATACTCTATTATTAGTTTTCCTACGGATCGAATGTACAGGGCACACGCTAGGTGAGAATTATAGACTTCTCGAGTAGGCGCATAGCTGAGAGGATTAGTGACACGAGAGACGCATAGTTTATCAGAGAAGGCACATAGATGTTTGAAAGAGTTTGGGAGGGAGGCATACTTTGATTTTGATTTTTGGCCTGGTATTTTATTTTCCCAGGCCTTTTCTTTTTTTGTTTTTATGCTGCGGTCCATACTCTATTATTAGTTTTCCTACCTTGATTTGGCTAAAACAATAGCTCGCATGGGCGTTCTCTTGGGTGACAGATAATTAAATTTCCGTCGAGAATGCCCAAGCTACAACGTACTTAAATTAAGATATATTTATAGAAAAATAAAGTGTATATATTTATATTATACATCAGAGCAATGGTGGGACAATGAATTACATATGTATGCTGATATATGAGGGCGTGCATACAGCGCAGCCAGTTATTGCGGGTCCGCACGGATAGCTCTTGCCATCCATATATCCATCCCATTGTCTGAAACAGGAAGAAAAATAATAAGAAGAATATTATATATAATAATAATGAGCATAAAGGTCCACCAGGCAGCCCCAGCAATAGCTGGGATGGCATGACTGGGATAAAAAGACAAATTTGCTGCGGTATGCTGTATACTTACACCGCATAAGGTGTGTCTGCAGCATAGGGATCTGCAGCGATTATTTTAGTGAGACACAGCTATGCGGCAATTAGCATAGCAATGTAGGATGACCTTAGTCAGTCTAGGAACGGGGTTTCAATTTTAAAAACTTAAATAATAAGAATAGTATTTTAAAAATAAGCATAATATTTCACTTTTCCGCACACTTAATCAAATATTCTGCTGCATCCATGACAATAATGACCACAGGTGTTTGCCGAAAAGTTACCCAAGTGGGTCTGGCTACCGCGATCTGTATATGCGGGTCATGGTGCGTGATTGCGAACTGCGGATATGTTGCTGATGATGTTCTCCATATTAGTGTTTAGGTAGCAGATAAATTAGCAAAAGTTCTGTTTAATGCGCGTGGTATTGGTGTGTTGCTGGTGATGGCGACTGTAGTGGTGCTAGGTGTCTGGATCATCTCTGTTGTAGTGCCTGCTGTCATCATGGTGGTGGTCGCGGTGGTGGTGGTAGTACTGATCCCTTTGGCTGCTTCCACGCTAATAGTTACGTCTGGTGGCGATGCTGAACTGTCGGAAATGTCGGGTAATGTTAGTGATAAGCAAGGCCTTGTTATTGGCACATTTAACGTGACTGAAGCTGGTTTGAAGATTGCGAATGCTGCTGTGGTCGGAACTGAAGGTGCTGCTGGTGCGGTCCTTACTGGTGCTACTGGTGTGGTGAGTGCTGCAGTGGTGGTGACTTCTGAAGTGGTTGCTGGTGCGGATGCGGGTTCTGTTCTGGGATGCGGTGAGCTAGGTTGGCCTCTTTTAGTGCGTTTGGTTTTGGCCACCTTCCCGGATGGAATTAATTCACTGGGTAGTCAGATTTCTAACCGCGGAGCTACAATGCCAATTATAATATGGGTTGAAGATTAACCACTAACACACGATGTTTGGAAGTTAAAGTGTGCATGACTCCGTACCGTGTAGCCGAAAAAAAGGTGCGCTGAAGTAGATGATCTTGGTTGATATGCAATTTCGAGTCCGAGTTTCGAGAAAATTAGCATTTACATGGCTGTCCATTGTATAATAATGAAGTACACAGAAATCTCTTCACCGTGCTCATCTGTGGTTCTTCTGCCGAGCTGTCAGATAAGGCAAGATCTTCCGTAAGTGACATTTCACGTCCGCATCTTTGTTATTTGCGGAACTGCAAACACCTAACCTAGTGTTCCGTAACTTTTCATGTTAATGGCCAATTAAAGTAATAAAGATAAATATAATAATAATACAGCAGAATTTGGTTTGTGATGCGAAAGTAGCCTAATGCCTGATCTTCCCTGGAGTCAAGTTTGACGGGAAGATGAATTTCCGTGCACGCTCTCCTCCTTTTATAGTTTTTTTTACGTCACAAGAGGGCAGATGACAATGCCCGAAAAGTTATGGGTGAGTCTGTCATCTCCATAGAAGGATTTTGTGAAATTAGTTATCCTGGAGTCTGATTAAATATTCCCCTCGTAAGTAGAAGGCGAATGTAAATGTGAAAAGGAAGGAGGGACGCTTTTATCTCCATTTTATGGAAAATTGTGTCCCCGATCTACGTTAACATTGGGAACTACTTATTGCTGTGGACGCTCACCTTTTAATTAGAGTGAGGCCGTTTCCAAGTTAGATACTTATAAACCTGCCTGTTCGAATTTCAGGCTGGAACACCAGATGGGGTGGGAAGAGCGTGATTACATCAGTGGTCTATGACCCCGACTCAATACCTCTCGCCTCCTCCATCCTGTGAGTGGTAGCCACGTGGGAGGGCGAGTCACGTGTTTATATTTCTTTGATCCAATTTACCGGGAAACAGTGGTGTTGATCACGTGGTTTCTTATTTCAAAAGCACGTGGTTGATCGGAAACTAGGAGTGTCTGTTGCTATTTGTTGCTGCTGACTAATGTATATTGGATGCGGAAAGTTGAAGTATGGCTTTCTAAATATCTGTTCCTTAGAACACCGTCCCTATTTGCATGTGGTTTCTATCAAGCAATCTCTCTCTCTCTCTCTCTCTCTCTCTCTCTCTCTCTCTCTCTCTCTCTCTCTCTCTCTCTCTCTCTCTCTCTCTCTCTCTCAGAATTTTTGAAACTCTCTCCTATGTACTAAACTGTTCAGGTTTTGATGCTGCCTTGCCAGCCCGCGCTCTAACGGTTTATAAGCGCGGTAGAACATTTGAGCTCTTAATCAAAATTATAACAGTTCAGTTGACTGTAATTTATTGTTTGGTTTAAACATATCCATGTCTCGCGGGTGTCAAGTCTACTGACCCTGCCAAGCAGGAGTGTATTTACTGGGTGGGCTGATTGCCAAGCATCCTCCTCTGTGGGTAGGACTAGTCTCACCGCACCTAGACGCAAACTTAATTATTACAGTACAACTCGGAAAATGCGTGCCTCAGTTGCACAATTACAATACCTTCGTATAGAGATTGTGAAACAGTCATCCTGAGTGTCTATGTTTCTGTGATGAATCTTGCGCTGTCGGGCGTTGTCAAAATTGTATTGCAGTTGGGGGAGAGGCACTGCGGTGCTTGGGTGACAACTTTATCGGACATTGAATGTATTCGCTCTGTAATGTCCGAGCCTTAAAACAGGCTGAACAGAGGTACTTAGAGCAAGGATGACCAAGACGGGGGGGGGGGGGGGGGGGCTGGCAAATTTTTGGCAAGTCATTCGTATAGAGTAAAAACAGCAAAGGGCCAAGAATTGACCCCTGAGGAACACCACAGGTTAATTTCCTGTTTTCAGAGCAGGTTGAATTAAATAGCACGCATTGTGTTCTATCAGTTAAATAGCTCTAAAACCAGGCAAGTGCATATCCTCGGATTCCGTAATAGGCAAGTTTTCCTAATAATATATTGTGATTGATAGCATCAAAAGCTTTTGAAAGGTCCAAGAAGATGCCCAGTATATGGTCTTTCTTTTCAATTGATTCGATTATTTTTTCTGTCATTTCAACTAGTGCGAGCATTGTTGAGTGTTTCTGGCGGAATCCATACTGTGAAGCGTATAAAATTTCCTTTTTTTCTAGATAATTGATTAATCTATTATACATTAATCGCTCCATTAATTTAGAGAAAAGTGGAAGTATTGAGACCCGCCTGTAATTTGTGAAGTTGGACGAGTCTTTTGGTTTATATATTGGAGTGACATGTGCAGATTTTAGTTTTGATGGAAATATGCCTTGTACTAGTGATTGATTGATATGGTTGAGTGGTGTTAGTAAATCAAATATGCAGTGTCTAAATATTCTCCATTTAAATCCATCTATGCTGGCACTTTTCGCAGGATTAAGTGAATTAAGTATAGCGAAGATTTCTTCATTGTTACCAGGATAAGCAAAGAATGAAGAGGATTGATAAGCGGAGGTATCTGTGAGGTAATCACTGTATTTAATTCCTGATGTAGATATGATTTTCTTTGAGCGATCTGGACCTATGTTAACAAAATATTGATTGAAACCGTTTGCAATTTCATTGTTATCCGTGATTACCTTATTATTGTAGAGAAACTGGATCTGTTGTGCTTTTCTATTGTTTTTATTCAAAAGTGATTTTATGATTGTCCATGTTTCATTTATATCATTTTTGGGTTGCTCAAATTTATTCTGATAATAGTTCTTTTTTGATGTTTTTATTATTTGGTCCAACTTATTTCTATATTTTTTAAACTTTGTCTCATTATACTTTGTTTGACATTTTATAAATGTCAAATAAAGTTGCTGTTTTTATGACAGGCAGATATCAATCCTCTTGTCAGCCATTGCTTAGTAGGGTTGTGTTTGAATAATTTCTTTTCTTTCATGGGGAAACTGTGCTCAAAGATGTTAGTGCATATGTTGTGGGGCTTGGTGTAGGCATTATCACATGACTCTATACCTATCACTTCGTTCCAGTCTACCACAGACATGGCCGTTTTAAATTTTTCAATGTTGACCTGATTCATTTCTCTACACTTAATGTTTTCATTTTTAAATGGTCTACTGTAGTTTGACTGTTTTTCGAGGATAAAAATTGGTAGGTGATCTGATGTGTCTGTTACGAAAATTCCTGAATGTGTTTTGTTGATGAAACTGATATTATTAATGAATATATTATCAATAGTCCTAGCCGAACTCTCAGTAATTCTGGTCGGCTTAGTTATGTTTGGATAAAAGGAATGGGCATATAGCAAATTTGTAAAACTTTGTGAATGAGAGCAGTTTTGTTCCATCAGGTAAATATTGAAATCACCCATGAGGTAGACTGTTCTGTTTTCTTTTTGAATATCATCTAGGGTTGCTCCTAGTAGGTCAATAAATTTTCTTTTGTCACTGTTTGGTGCACTATAGATAGTGGCTATTATTTTATTTTTTCCTTTTTCTGTTGGGATTTCTATAAACAATGATTCAAAATTTGGGTCCAGAACGGAAAGATCCTCACGCTCATTGTACTGAATATTATCCTTGATGTACATGCCTACACCACCACCCATTTTAATTTTTCTGTGCTTTTCAATAAACGTGTAATTTTTTATATCTACAAGGTTAGTAGGTGAAGTTGCTTTTAGCCATGTCTCAGTAATTCCAATAATTCCAAATTCATGTGCACTCAGTTCTAGAAGGCAGCTTAACCTGTCAATGTTCTTCAGGAGTGATCGTATGTTGGCATGTAAGAGTGAAAAGGTGACATGTTCCTTAGATGCTATTAAATTGTCATTGAATGTTTTTTGTAGAATGTAGTCACATGATGGTGGTGTTATGTTTAGGTCTGTTCTGTTGTCAGTCACGTTTGTTTTGCATGTATTTAGTGTAAATGGGTTTATAATTTGCTGGTCCATGTGTTCCATATGGTTGTATTTGCAATGTGGATTTAGAATTGCAAGCATATAGTGTGTATCATTGTCATAGTGATTAAAAGGGAACAGTGATTTGTTGTGGTTGATGCACCACCATGATTTGTTATTGGTTTCAAGATGGGTGTAGTCAGAAATTTTGAGCTTGGAGCATTTCAAGTGAATCCAGGTGTTACATAAATCGCATAATAGTGCTCTGTGGGTCTTTTTTACTGGTTTCCTACAGGTTGAGGAAGGGAACCTGGCAGGCATTAGGGTTTGGCAGGGGAAGATTGGAGAAAGAAGAGAGAGGATAGATGACGCCCATGTCTAGGTAGTCAATGGACTACAGAGTGGCTTCCTCATCTTGGCATGGTAACTGTATTGATGTTTGATAGCAGCAATTGTGGAAATATGATGTTAATGCTTACGCCAGACACTCCTTCAGGGCAGCTGTTGAATATCTAGATACTAATCTGACTGAAGGCTGCTGTTGTCTTAGGCAGCAACAGCTTCCTGGCAACCCAGTTTTCAGAATATTTACCAGCCTCCCTATATAGTAACTTTGAAATTGGGATTCTGGAAGCTAAGGACTCAAAATATATAAATCGATTTCGGCACACGCAAAATAGTAGGTGGAGCTTAGCTAGTTACCTGGTGGAGATGATATATACAGAGTACCTATACAAGTTATCGCATAGCATTGAAATAATGCAGTGGATAGAATAATCAACACAAAACAAAGATAATCTTGGACAGCTTTGTAAAAATAGACATGAACAGAAAGGAGTAAATAATAGGTGGAGCTGAGCTATGGTTAGCTGATGGTGATGGATTGTTGTCATTGCAAAAACATTGGCTAAAATAGTTCTAATTTGGCTGAAGAAATATGGGCATCAATAACTCCCTGTCAGCTTAGTCATAGGTCAGCTGTTAAACATCTCAAAAACCTATTTTGGCTGTAAGCAGTTGCTACCTTAGGTAGTGTCAGCTTCCAGGCAATCCAGCTTTCAAAATATTCACCAGCCTACCTTATAGTTATTTTGATATTACTTTGATGTTGGGATTCTAAAAATTAAGGATTGTATATCAAGCAATTTCAACACACGTAATGAGTAGGCGGAGCTTAGCTAGAGTTACCTGGTGGTGATGGATGGTCTCAAATTAAGAACACTAATATAGGCCAGATGTTGAGTGCCTTAGGCAGCAACAACTTCCAGACAAACTAACTTTCAAATAATTGCCAGCCTACCTGTATGGTTACTCTATATATTGAGTTTGTGGAAATTCATGACATATCAATTGATTCCAACACACGTATAGAGTGGGTGGAGCTTAGCTAGAGTTATCTCATAATCTGGTGGTGATGTATGGGCTCAGATTAGAAGCACTCATATAGACCAGCTGTTGAGTATCTTGAGACTAAGTTGACTGGAAGCTGTTGCGGCCTTAGGCAGCAACAGCCTCCAGGTAATTCAGTTTTCAAAATATTCACCGGCCTACCTCTATAGTTAGCTTGAAGTTTTAAAATTGTTCATCAGCTCACCTCGATAGTTTCCATTGAAATTGGGATTCTGGAAATTCAGTATTCAAAAATATATAAATTAACTTCAGCACACATAAATAGAAGATGGAGCTCAGCTAGGGTTACCTGTTTGTGGTGGAATGTTGACATTGGAAAATATTGGCTAAAATAGTTATGATTTTGCTAAGAGAGAGTATGAACAGCAACAGCTCCCTGTCAGATTAGTCACATAATGTTTGTGAAGTCTGCAGGTGTTAGCATACATAGACAGAGAAGCTATACAAGGTTATCACAAAACATTGACATGATATAGTGAATACAGCGGATATACAAGTAATTAATTATATAATGTTTTTGTTGTAATCAGATAAGCTTGTGGGTCCTAATATCTCAGATTAAGAGTTTTCATATAGGCCAGCTGTTGAACATCTCAGAACTTATTTTGACTGAAGGCAGTTGATGCCTTAGGCAGCAACAACTTCCAGGCAAACTAACTTTCAGAACAATCAACAACTTACCTGTATATTACTTTATATTGAGTTTGTGGAAATTCTGGCTCCATGAAATATCAGTCGATTCCAACACATGTATAGAGTAGGTGGAGCTTAGCTAGAGTTATCTGATGGTGATGGATGGTGTCAGATTAGAAGGACTCGGATAGACCAGCTGTTGAGTATCTTGAGACTAAGTTGACTGAAAGTTGTTGCCGCCTCAGGTAGCAACAGCTTCCAGGTAATTCAGTTTTCAAATTATTCACCAGTCTACTTCTATAGTCACATTGGAGTTTCAAAATTTTCACCAGCTCACCTCTATAATTTCCATTGAGATTGGGATTCTGGAAATTCAGTATTCAAGTATATAAGTTGACTTCCACACACATAAATAGCAGATGGAGCTCAGCTAGGGCTACCTAGTGGTGGTGGATTGTTGACATTAGAAAAAATTGGCTAAAATAGTTAGAATTTGGCTAAGAGAGAGTATGAACAGCAACAGCTCCCTGTCAGAATAGTTACATTTTGTGTGTGAGGTCTGCAGGTGTTAGTATACATAGACAGAGAAGCTATACACGGTTATCACAAAGCATTGACATATTACAGTGAATAAGGTAATCTGAAGGATTGGTAAACTCATAATAATAATAAGTCTGCATAATCATAGTGATGTACTGCTTTGTTATGTAAAGAATAATCTGTTGGATAGTGAAATGTGACGCTGGATGACATTGAAAATAGTTTGACCGAAAGCTAATGCTTCCATTAGGCAGTGACAACCCTCGGACAAACCAATCTCGAAAAAACCGATATAAAGCCTTATCTATCTGTTTTGTGTTGATAAAATGTTTTCCAGAAAAAAATTTCATTCATCGTATAGCGTCATGCAAAATAGTGGCATACTCAACAGGATTGGTAAATTAACCATCCTGCTGCTGTTAGCCACCAGAAATCGATTTCATAAGCAAATCATAATTTTGGTATATGCAAGCAGCATTGAGTAAAATTTAAGCGGTAAATTCATATATTTTGGCTATCGGGAATGAATAATTCAGTAGGATTGGTAAATTAACCAAAGGAACATGGTTTGAGAATTGAGAAGGATTACACTTTTTAGGAATTTGTCAGTAAAAGGGTGAAGTTATTGGGAATGATAACAGAAGGAACAGAATAAAATGGTATGTATGTGGTGGGTAAATAAGATGCTACTGAATGTAAACTTAATCAAGGTGAAGAGGAGCATTAAAACTAATAATATGATAATTAAAGTATTAACATTGAGTACTTAAGCAAATAAATATATTGTGACGAACATCTTAAGATAAAAATCTATGTAACTAGTAATTATATAATGGTTTTGTTGTGATCAACTAAACTTGTAAGTCCTAATATGATAATGTCTCAGATTAAGAATTTTCATACAGGTCAGCTGTTGAACATCTCAAAATTTATTTTGACTGAAGGCAGTTGCTGCCTTAGGCAGCAACAACTTCCAAGCAAACCAACTTTCAAAATATTCACCAGCCCACCTGTATGGTTACTTTATATTGAGTTTGTGGAAATTCTGAATCCATGAAATATCAATCGATTCCAGCACACGTGGAGAGTAGATGGAGCTTAGCTAGAGTTATCTGGTGGTGATGGATGGTTTCAGATTAGAAGCACTTATATAGACCAGCTGTTGAGTATCTTGAGTCTATGTTGACTGGAAGCTGCTGCTGCCTCAGGCAGCAACAGCTTCCAGGTACTTCAGTTTTCAAAACACTCACCAGCCTACTTCTATAGTTACCTTGGAGTTTCCAAATTTTCACCAGCTCACCTCTATAGTTACCATGGGAATTTCAAATTTTTCATCAGCTCACCTCTATAGGTTCCATTGAGATTGGGAATCTGGAAATTCAGTATTCAAGCATATAAATTGACTTCCGCATACATAAATAGTAGCTGTAGCCGAGCTAGGGTGGTGGCGGAATGTTGACATTGCAAAAAATTGGCTAAAATAGTAATAATTTGGTTAAGAGAGTATGGACAGCAACAACTCCCTGTCAGATTCATCACATAATGTCTGTAGGATCTGCAAGTGTTAGTATATATGCACAGATAAGCTTTACAGAGTTATTACAAAACATTGACATAATACAGTGGATAAGGTAATCAAATAAAACAAAGATAATCTTGGACAGCTCTATAAAAAAAATAGACATGACACAGAAAAGAGCAGTCCACTTGGGCAAAATTAATTTTGGAGCTGGTCAGCAGGGTTAAGATTTGAGAAGTAGGAAGGATTAGTTATCACAAATAAAGCAACATATATGATAATATGCCAATTGTAACCCAATATTACCATGTCTTGACCTGTCTGACATCAGTACTCCATATGATTCGGTGGCTGATATTCATGCATCACCTATGAAGTAGAAACAAGACTTTTAGCATATTTACATATACAAATATATACACAGTACACACAATTTTGTACACATATACATATGCACATATTTACCTATATACTCATATAGCCCTACATGGACAAACGCGTAAACTGGTTGCTGATGCTATGCGGAGTTGCAGTATGGCGGTTCGATCCCCCGACCGGGAGATGGTGATCAACAAATTAAACTAATGGGTGCATCACTGTCGGCTAAGTTAGCACATGGAAATTGAAGCCGCACGTTGCCAGTGCGTCAATAAAATAAAAATACATACATACATACATACATATACTAACGAGTACGTGCACTCATACATGTCAGATGTACTGCTTTGCTATGTAAGGAATATTCTGCTAAGTAGTGGGAAAATGAATGCTGGACGATTTTGAAAAAAGCTTGACTGAGAGTCTCTGCTTCGATTAGGCAGCAGCAGCTCCCAGGCCAACTAACTTCAAAACACCCAGCAAAACATGCCTTGTTACATACAATGCCTTGTTATTATTCAGTATGAGATATAAATAACAGCACAGATGCTTTCATTGGTAGAAATGTCAGTGGGAATCAGTGATAATTGCTGAATGCTTCAGAATTACTTTGGCTGGCAGCAGCAGCCGGCAGTCAGCATTTCCAAATACACAGCATGTCGCCATAGATTTTGACTAAATTTAGATTTTACCAGATAAACATCGGCAAGAAAAGTTGTGGTTTTCTATTGGATCACAATATAGCTAAAGATAAAAAAGAAATTCCTACATACACCCATGTCTGCTTTCATTCATTCATACATATTAATCATAGCTCTGACTGGCAAAGATTCAGTGATTGCATAATTGGGATTTGCTAGCGGATTTAGACAGGTCACTGGCAGTATGTATTTGGAATTTATGACCGGATCTTGTAATGCATGTAATTCGCCCATCAACGGTCCAGGCGTTTTCAACATTTTCCCGCCTTTGTGTCTCTTTCTCTAGTTTCAGCCTACGAGAGGTTAGGCTTTCAGTGATAGTAATGCCTGTATTTTTTAGGAATTTCCTATTTCTGAACACAGAATCTCTCTTATTGTATGTGGTAAGACAGAATATGATAGGACGGTGATGTGCATGGCCCTGCGCTTGTGCTGCCTGTCGGTGTCCAATTCAGTGACTCCTGCTCAGGTTATCGAGGGTCAGCTGTACACCATGGTGTCCCAGTTTTTCATTTACTGTTTGGAGTACTAGTTCATCTGTGTTTTCATTGCTTCTCTCGGGCACGCCATGCAAAAGCAGACAAGTTCTTCTAGAGTATTGCTCTTGCGTGTCCATCTGAAGTTCAATACAAAAGTCTCTTTCCTGTTGTAAGCATTTGATCTCTAGGTAATCTAGGTAATGTTTCTGAGCGCAGGTTTGTAAAACCTCTATGCTCAGCTCCTATGCACTAATAAACTTGTTGATCCAAAATTTCCGGTTATATCTGACTTTTAAATTTGTTAAATAATGCCCTCTTCTGTTTTTGTATTTACATGAAGCTGGCTATAGATATATTCAGTAGCATTTAATATATACACGCTATATACATATAGTATATACATATATGGGATGATCTTTCACAATGGTTGTATAATTTCTGTATATATATATATATATATATATATTAGTCTGCTGTATGAATATGTATCATGGGCGTGAGCTGCTGTATGCCGCTATCGCCTACACATTCAGGCAGGCCCCTGATTATGAGGTTGTTTTTCCTTAGCTCTTGCTGTTTGCTGTCAGTTATACATTCGTTCACAATTTCCTTGATAGATCGGTCATCACTTCCAAGTTTTGTCTTAATTTTCTTTACATCGCTCTTGACAGCATCTAGTTCCTTTTCTGTTTTTTCTTGCCAGATCTCCATTGCTGTTGTCTTTATCAATAGGTTTTTTACTCCGGACATGGCTTTTTTGCACCCTGGACAGAACCACATGAAACATTCTAGGATGGCTTTTTGTTGATTTATCGACTCGTACAGATTTTCTGGTATGTGTGCACATGTTAGACATAGCCACCGCTGACAAAAATCACAGTACATCGCTTTACTGGTATCATCTAGTTCTGTAGGGCATGTTGAACAGACTAGTGTTGTTGCTATGTATTTTGTCGGTCATTAGCTGGTGTTTGAGGTGTGTCTAGTACACCCTTTTCGTGTCTTCCTGCCTTGTCTGTTTGGTCTCAGTCCCTGAGGCGTTTTGGGAGGCTTACTGGCTGTATTCAAACACTACTGAATTTAGACCACAACGTGAGCTGCTGTGTGCCGCCTACTCTATGGTCTTATAAATAAACATCTAATTGTACAGTACAGATTATTTAGCAAATTGTGCAATTGTTAAGCCCTGTCGTGAGCTGCTGTGTGCCGCCTAAAATATGGGTAATAGACCAACGTATTGCAAATGTGTAAAAAGTACTCACAACTTTAGTGCTTTGTCCTCTTGAAATTCCAAGTTCCCTCTGATTCGGATTCTGTCTGTGAATTTTCAGTTGAGAAGGCAGTCTCTTTCTCAATCATAATTTGAAGGAATTTGCTATCTTGTCAAATACTATTTTTCTTAGTTTCTTATCAAGATGGACGCCATCGTATAGTTGTGAATAATCTCTCCGTGTGGTATGTTTATTGTACCTTTTCTTCTTCAATCCCCTTCCGTAGTTCTTAATGGTATTCTTTAGTACTTCTTTGTGTAGATTGATACTAACGACTCCCTTTGATCTTGAGGGAGATAGGATATATTCATCTACTTCAGACACATCCTTCTCAAGATATGTCTGTTGTTGCTGTAAGGCGTCTAAAGTGAATAGGCTATTCGTCAGTATCCTTTTTTCAAGTTAAACTGAAGAGCTCTCTGTAAACAGGACGGAATGACTGTCCCAATAATAAGCTTGATTTCCCTCTCCTTTGTGTAGCGATACACTTCGTCTATAGTTTGCTTGATTTTCTGGACTCTGTCTGGTAGACGTTTGTAACATATTTGATATTCCTCATGATGATATAACTTGGTTGTAAAGCTGTAGATCGTGCCTATGAAAATAACGGTGGTCCTATGGAAAGGACAGTCATGTCTTGCTTGACTTACTTCTTCTTTCAGTTTTCTGTATAGGTCATCAAATGTTGCACCGCCGATGCTAATTTCTCTGATAGTTATGTTGGTAGATATGTCGATGTAATTATTTCTAATGTGGTAACTGATCCCTCTTCCTCTCGAGCTTGTAAAGATCAGCATGCATTGAGGCATTTAGATAGTGAAATAGCTTATGTAGCATTGGGCAGAGACATGTAGTGGTCTACAGAAACTTGATTTATAAATACATATTACAAATAATGCGAGTCCACTAGCTAATTTGTCAACAGCGTGAGCTGCTGTGTGCCGCCTACTCTGTTGACAATTTAATATTAATACTTATTTGTGTGAGCTGCAGTGTGCCGCCTACGCATACATTGATTTTAGATTAAACATTATTGTTTATATTAGCAACGGTTGTCCCGGAAGTGATCATTAAATTTACCTTACCACGAAAATAGAAACATTAATTTTCGTACAATATATGCATATATATAGAAAGACTTTGTCATTGTAAATCACATCTTGAATTTTGTCCATTACCTCGTCTAATTCTGACACGCTTGGCGACTTCTTAGGACCCATGATTTCATTGGAGTATTACGTCCCAGCTTTATGAATACGAAAATTAGGTTATTAATGTTACCAGTTTTCGTGATGCAAGTCCGGTGTTTTGCTCATTTGTAGAGTTCTGGAATAGTGATCACACTGGCTAAATCAATTGATCCAATGCCCGTGTCTTTTAGTGCATTTTAATGGCTTGATATATGCCACAGAAGCTTCTTTTCATTGTGTTTATGCAGCGCCAATCGGAGGATAAATTTTGTGTTTAAATGGCAGCCATCTTCTTCTTGAAACGCTCCGGTCTACTCCGACTTAACCGTGATAGAAATCGTCCGTGAAACTAAATGACGTCGCGATTAATTGTAAAGAACGTATAACAAAAACAAAAACACAAACCATATAGTGAAATCAGATAGGAATATAGTCCATATTGGGAGGTTCGCCTGAAGGGAAACTCTGATAGGCGGAATTTACATAACAAGAACAAGAAGAAATATGTCGGCGCCCATCTGAATTTTATGTCAACTTTTTAAGTTTCTATTCAAATAAGTTTGTATGTTCTCGTTTGCCATTTAGGCCACTGAATATTTAATTTTGTTGTAATTACAATCTTTCAGACCGAAATGAGCGCATTCCATATAGAGCGGTTCTATTTTCGTGATACTTTTACTGAGCAGAATTGTTTCAAGTTCAAACTCAAAGTTTCAGTCAAAGTTGCTTTATTTCATGGTTTTTCTATACATGTAAATATAATCTAAACAGGCAGTCCATCAAAGGCATGGCCTATTGAGTGATGGACTCCTTACACACATTACAAAACACTTATACATTAACATATATATGACGCACAAGACAGTGGCACAGTCAGTGACAGAATGCTGAAAAGCTACCCTCAGGCTATATCTTGATTCTACTGCTCACATAGGGACTATATCTTGATTGTAACCCCTCCCATTGGTTCACTATGGCCCATAGTATGGGCTTTCAGTTTGCCACGAAATCTGGTTAAAACACTAATATGAAAATAGGCTTATCTATAAGCGAACGCAGACAGTGGACACCATTTATTGCTCAAATAAATAGAACAAATTTGTATATGGTCGAAATATCCTAAATATGTATGCCCATGTATAGTACATTCGAAGCTAATTTTTAATCATGCGTGGAGGGCATTCTGGTAAATCCAGTCCACGATAGTCAACAATGCATCTGCCCATTGTCAGTGATATCCGCCAGCATTATTGCATCATTAAATAGTTGCGCCAGTCAATAACGTTATAATATTTGTACGGACGTATCACGGTGCTCCTCGCTATTTGGGGAAATACAAACAAGTCCATAGGAACTATGATGTCATAATGAAATGTCGTCCTCTAGAATTTTTAGATCGCGTTTATCCAGACATATGCTACAAAAAAAATGGAATTAATGCATGTCTGCGAGTAAATACATGAATATACATTCCATCCGGGTGCGAATCGTGTGGTACCCGGCCATAAGTTTCCTGCTCTTAGCGCTAAATACATACGACATTGACAACAACGACTTTCCACGGCCATAAGAATTAAAAATAATACGAGACAGTCAACCAAACATATTGCATTTACAGACGCGTAAATAGGAATAAATAAAGCTTGTATCTGGTCTGCATCAGACAATTTACCCGTTTTACATTCTGAAGTAAATGTACGCTATTTCGTGATAACAATATCACACAAATTTTGGACATTGAAAATGCGCAGTAGGTTGCCCTAAAATAACTATGGGAACACGTATATGAAGAACCATATCCCATAATGCAATGGGGGGGGGCCCATGAAGAAACCACAAAAGCTATGTCATAAGCCGAAACCAGAAGCAAAAAAAAAAGCTGGCAACCGGAAACGAAGCTTTCTCAGTCGCATGGTATATGTATTTTAGCCTAGTTCCCTGTCTCATTTTCTGTTGATTTTTCCTCATTACACGTGCGTACATGTTATCTATATATGCTCACTGCGTTCGCTATAAATAAAATTATCTATAATGTTTTCAATGTCTACAACATTTTTATAAGTAAGACAATACTTCTACGATGCTATTTCACCATACGAAGAAAGCAGTAAAATTAAATAACAGAAATGAAACGCGAGGAACCACTTCGTGAAGGTAAGAATAAGGATATAGCCCACATGGGTTTTCTATGGGTCTATATCCTTATTCTTACCCCTCACGAAAACTGGTAACTCGTGTTTATTTCTGTTATTTAATTTTGCCGGTTTCTTCATATGGTGAAAAAAACATCATAGAAGTATTGCCTTACTTATTAAAATGCTGTAGACATTGAGAACATTAATATAAAAATAGGCATTGCCTATAAGCGAATGCAGAACAGGCCCCAAATCAAATTATAAATTAATAGAATTGCGATGACATCATCACAATCAAATTTCCCATAATACCCTGGGAGCGATGCCATTTTTGGAGGGGTGACTTTAACATTACTAGCAATGGGTCGTAAAACCTTAATTACATTTTCTTTACTATCTTGCAAAATTCACCCATGATTTGATGTTTTCTGATACCTGGCGGGGTTATTACAGATATCCAGATACAGGATTTAATGGTTTGAGTTTCATGGAAAATTTAAACAGTGCATTGCTATGGGGCAGTCCTCTTTAATTAGTATGTAGTAAGTTTGCCCCAACTTTAATGGCGGCCGATCTGAAGATGCCCGGATGTGCGAAACTATGAATAGTATGAAAATAGACATTGCTTAAAAGCAAATGCAGACATTAATTATTGTTTAAATAAATAGGACAAATTTGTATAGGCTCGAAATGTCCTAACATGTATATTCATGTATAGTACATTAGAGCTGGGCGATATTGGATTTTGGTAGACGGTAACGATATCTGGAAAAATACTGCGGTATCACTGTATATTGTCTATGTGATTGGGCTTTAGCATAAGATGTTTTTCAAACTGGTAATAATTGCCACGAAAACCCAACCCTTACGAAAATCACGCCTCATACCACAAACGGAACATCTATGACATTACTGATCACCACTAGCAAGGATTAGGTGATCTAAAAGTCACATGTGATATATAAAGCAAGCATTACCTTTGTATTTTATGCTGTTCTTGCTGTTTTATTCAACCAATGAATGGATTTCTGTTGTAAAAAGAACATTTACCATTTGTAAAAGAGAATTCCCAAAGCTCAAATCTGATTTGCTAAGATGGAAATAGGTCTAAAGACACATTCAACTAGGCAAATATAGTTAACTAGCAGTGACTATTGTCCAGTTGAATGCACTATTTTCGACTGGCAAATAATCAGGTCACTTATCTGTAGTTGGCCAGTTGAACTGAACACACGCTAAATCTGCATTTCCAGTAAATCCGAAATGCCTCTGACGTGAAGATAACACATTTCATCCTATATCACATAGGCTTGCTATAAAATATATAATTTTAAAATGGACAGTGCTTATAAATGCTATAATAATGTATAAGATAAAAAAATTCCCAGTCTATTTTACATGTATCAGTCTAATTAGCTAGTCGGATCGATTTAAAAAAAATCTTATTTCTAACATTTTAATATAAAAATTTTAAATATTCTGAATGAAGGTTATTATCGCTAGCCTATCTGGTAGACGTCTAACAGGCTAATTCTACCCCCATCCACTCACTAATCAATTAACAGATCGAGTAAAGATCGGGGTATTGCAGTAGTGGTTTCATATCCAAGCTAAGTTTGGTTGGAACAACGTTCTCAAAGCATAGTTCTTATTACTATTAGTTTTAGCCACTAGCCGATGTTTGTTTACATAGTGTAATGACGTCATCAGAATGGTATGTGGAAGGTATTTTCCAGTCTAAAATGAAAGCGAGGCTTGTTGTCAAGATGGCAGTGTATTTTCATTTCGCGGAAATAGAAATAATTATTGGATGTTTTAGCGTTTATTATCATGTTTATTATTATGGAACATTAAATGAAGATAATATGAGGATAGCACACAATGATAAAATACACAGGTGGTTATAGGGTATATAGTTTATTCAAACTAATGAATTGATGTGACTGATAGATATACGATTCGGACAGAGACTAGTTAAATTGGTTTTATCGTGATTTTATTTTATGAACAACACAATTCTGACGGTATTGATGGTAATTATAAATGAGACGATAACGATAATCTCGCAGTGTTCCCGATATTATCGGGAAACGAGCCAGCTCTATAGTACATTTGAAGCTAAATTTTCATCACGCTTGGAGTTGGAGGGTATTCTGAAAAATCCAGCCAACCATATTCACAACAATACTTAGGCCTATAGTCAGTGATAGTGCGATACCAGCCAACATAGTTGCATATTTTTCGTACGCCATTTAGTCGCACCATTCCCATGACATGAAATGTGTAGCGACGTATCACGGTGCTCCTCGCTATTGGGGGAAATACAAACAAGTTCATAGTAACAATGATGTCATAGAGAAATATCCTCGTCTGCTAAAATTACGTTTATCCAGACATAATATACAATAAACGTGAATTAATGCATGTCCATGAGTAAATACATGAATGCACATTCCATTCTAGTGCGAAAGACATCATACTGGGCCTTAAATTTCACATTACAACGCTAAATACATATACAAAATTGATAACCATGACTCCACGGCCATAGGTGTCAAAAATAATACGCGACTGAACATATTGCGTTTCTATGTGCTTAAATAGGCTTGATAGTATTTAATCTTTTTATATTCTGAAGTAAATGTCCGCTATTTCGTCATAGCAATATCACACAAATTTTGGGCATAGTAAATACGACGTAAGTTGATAAAACTGGGGGAACACGCATAATGAAAGATCCTGATATCCCATAATGCAATGGGGGGGGGGGCGGCAATGAAAAGAAACCACAAACGCTATATTATAAACCGGAACCGAAATCAAAAAGGCTTGTGACCGGAAACCATGCTTTCTCAGTCGCTAGCCTTACGTTCCGTAGGAGATGCAAAAAATAGTTTCAATTGGTCCGCTCTGTTAGAGCGCTCTGAAACAAAACTAATCTATATGGAATGATAATGTTTGCTAAGAGTATCCCATCTTTTGCGCGACACGCTTATGGCGTAATATATGCCACTGTGACATATGACGTTGTTTCGAGAGCAATTACATCACAGATTGAAAACATGTTTTGGTTTTTGCGAGTCACCTCCAAACATGTTTCGTGAAATAGCAGAGCGCTTTAACAAAATGTATCATTCCATAGGAGAAACATGTTTTCTGCAGAGGCATTTTAGCAGAACTGTTGGTTGTACTTTCCCTATGGAATGCAAGGCTGGTATATTTAGCCTGTATTTAGCATGGTTCCCTGTCTCATGTTTTGGGGGTTTTTTCTTGTTACACATACATTTTGTATGTACATATTACATATTATAAATATATGCTCACTTCGTT
The DNA here is from genome assembly GCA_034401795.1 of Chaetoderma sp. LZ-2023a. NCBI lineage: Eukaryota > Metazoa > Mollusca > Caudofoveata > Chaetodermatida > Chaetodermatidae > Chaetoderma > Chaetoderma sp. LZ-2023a. Next base: position 59,318,952 of record CM067369.1, on the reverse strand, counting down.
CGTGATGACTTCACACTAAGCCATCGCTCACTGCTTTCACTGTTATGTCAAAATCGATGCTGCTACCAAGGTGCTATCTGTATGTAGTCTGTAAATTCAATCTCAAATCAATGTCATTCACATTACGTGATCATCAGTCAACATTTTCAGATTTCCTAATCAATCCAATCAGCGATACCGTACTCTATATCACTTATAAATATGGTCAAAGATAATGTCAAATATTGTTGGTTTTTGTCCCGTCTGCAAAGCAGAAAGTGAGACATGTGTCACTTTTCCGACGGCGACAACAACGATGGCCTTGATACAAAACTCTGTTTTTTCAATGTTAAGTTTTTGCATTTAGCAAAACCTGTTAGCTTATTTTTCTGGATTGATTAATCCAATTGGAACAAAACCTGGATACATTGTTACATATAATGTTAGGAAGCAGCATGCTGACACTGAAGTCACAACGTCGAAGCTCACGATCATTCTGGCCTCTACAAGACCATACGGTTAATGTTTCCTGGCTCCAATTTCTGTTAACTGTGTCAATGGACCGTTCCAGTTTTAGCTATACCCTGTCTATCACTAGCTAAGCTCCACCCACACTTCGCCGTGTTGGGATTGATTGATCCACGAATGCCCTAACTATCAATTTCCTGAAAACTATACAGTTAAGTTGTTGACTATTTTGTAACTAATTTGACTGTTTGCTGTTGCTGCCTATAGGCAACAACAGCGCCCAGTCAAATTAGTTTCAAAATATTCAACAGGACATCTATTAAATAGTAAAGACATACAATTTGTACAAAATGCATTGCCCGTCTTCAACTATGCTTCGTGACATACATATCTACGTCAATTGACGTCATTGATTGTGATGTCATTCCATACGTCACATAGTTGATTGTGATGTCATATGATAGATGAATACAATGGAAATGTCCATTACACAACAACTATAAGGTGGGATATTGTATATTTTTGCAACAAATTTAACTGAAACCGGTTGCTTCCATAGGTAGCAACAGTTCTCAGTCCAATTAGTATCACAATCTTAAACAAAATGTTCCTTACATCATAAAGAATTTGTCGCTTCTGTTCTGTAGGCGTAAAAGTTTAGCATTCATGACGTACTGAACTGAGTACAAGTGAGTAGCACATGATCTTAATTCTATAGTAAAATAGCTATTGTAATTATTTACATGTAGCAAATATGTTCATAGCCATTAGGTCTTCTTTTTGCGTTCACATTTGACTGCAATGTACATTTATTAGGTCTAGATAGCAGAATCTACAAGATAGTAGGGTATTACTCTTTTCCCTGGATTTGTCCTCGTTTTTTAGTCCGTAAATCTCCATCCGGTAAGCTTTTAAAATATGCAAAAATTTCCAGATTTTTTAGTTTTGCCATTATCTCCTATTTTCTCAAGTAAAAAATGTCGTGACCACAATTCTTTGGGGAAAATATTAATTGTAGTGCCGGCATGAGTGACAGATATGAGTGAAATAGTAACCATTTTACAGCCAACTGAGTGTCCATATTTACCTCCAGAAATGCAGGAGATGAATGCTGAGAGCATCTAGATTTAAAATATTTTTCAGGAGTGCCCCCCTCACCCACCCCGTTTTCGTCCTCTTTTAGAAAAGCTCTGATATGGTAAGGCCTATCAAAAAAAATAATGTGGTTCCGAGTTCCCTACTTACTCTAACTTATGCCTGCTGCTCAAAAGTTTTTAGCAAAAATTCAAAAATAAAAATGACACATACCTACCGAATCTAATTTTACCTATGCCAAAAGTAGAATTCATGCAAATGTGACAAGCTATATTATAAGTACATATTAATACCAAACTGTCATCCATGGTGGCTATCGAAGGGGTGGGGGAGAACAACCATACTATAATATTCTCTTTCGATCAATACTCACCATTCTGTTACTTCTGATATACAGCTGGCCTTAACAGCGGCTCTAGGATTATAGACTTAGAAAGCTTTACCGACTCCTGGGAACCGGGTACTCGGCTCCCAACTGCCGAGGACCCGTTTACCATAGAGCTCATTCTTGTTTGCATAGCAACAAGAGCAATACATGCTTTCTGCAGGGAGAGGATTTTAGTGTCTTTTGTTAAAGAAATCTAAGTCTTTGTCTGTAAAGTGATAGTTTGTGCGTTCTTGAAGGATTTAACTGGATACTATGGAGAATACCGCCGATGAAAACCAGGTTGTATCATTCTTTATTATCCATAGTTAAAAGACTTAGGTCTCTAAATTTCGCTGTGTCGCATGTCCCGATTTCTGACCCCAGAGAATCTGGGACGTGTGCTAACAACGATATATGCCAGACGATCGCCTTCTTTAAACCCCAACAGGCGATCGGCAGATATGAAAATAGGTGTTTGCTATGGTATTTCCAACACGAATATCGGCTGACGTCGTTCTCCGTAGGATCCGAGCGGGTGACGTCACACCCGGTCGCTCGGATGTTTATGTGAAGAAAAATTTTCATTAATTCGCGCATCTCGTTCTGGGTGCTGCGTACTAAAAATGGTACCGGAAACTTTAGAATGTTCAAGTTTATGTGCGATCACGATCGGTTTGCAATGATCGGTGGTTTCAAAATTCTTGAGTAGATGCATGGTCTGCGGTTTTACCGTGTGATACAGCAGTTTGTTATACATTTTGTTGTTTTCTTCACATATCGTTTGGCTTTCGTTAGGGAGTATAATTTATATTGATTGGTAAATATACCCCGAATGCTATGCGATATGATTCCTGGAGCCGTTACACATCCAGGAGGATCTAATATGGGTGTGTTTTATGCCCGCTTCGTTCTTGTCGTTATAATCAATGCGATCTTTGTTGTAACGTGGCGGGGTGGGGTGCGGGAGGGATACGGTTAATTTATGAGTCAAATTATTTGAAAATTAATTGTCTGCCTTCCATCAGGGTCTCGTTCCGCTTGTAATTGTAGGTTTGTGCTTATTTATAGGCCAAGCCAACCCCGCCATCATGTGACGAGTGCCATAAATTTGTACGAGTCGTATTCAAGGACCATGTCTGTTTTATGTGTTCGCCCTGTAACCTAGACCATAGGTGTAATGTGTGCGCAGTGTGGTCCGTGGATATGATGGTTAAGTTCCTTGCCCAGAAGGACGTGGCTGGGTCTGATGCGGGGTCAGGCGGTCCGAGAGTAAATCGGGGAGCGCCTGGTTCGGCCGGTGGGGGTGCTCCACGTCCCCAGCTGGAGGTGGCGGAGATGGCACCGCCGGCGTGGTTTGGTCCGGCTATGCAGGGTTTTTCTGCATAGCGTTCTGCCCACGCTGGTGTCGTCCCTGCTACCAAAGGTTGGGGGGCAGTTTCTCCCCATGCCTGGTACGGACCCTGTCCTCGGACAGGGTTCTGGACTGGTTTCCGAGGGGGCCTTCTTATACGGACCCCTGGCAGTCCCGGAGCCAGACAGGTTCTGTTTCTCTGCGGCCACCTCCGGGTGGTCAAGTAACAGTGGCCGGTCCGTCAGGTGTGGGAACCGTCCACCAGGACGGCTCCACGGTTTCCTCGTCTAGCGACGACTCTTCGGAGTCTGAAGACGAGGAGGCCGAGGACGAGAGGTTGCTGCGGCCTGTGATGCCGCAGGTGGAGAATATGGAGGTCGATTCCGTCCTGGACGGAACCGGCCTCCATTTGTCTGGCTTGGCGCAAGCCAGGGCAGCGGCTCCGCCTGTGGCTGAGGCTAATCTGGTACCGGGCACCGGTTCCGTGACGGTTGGTTTGGCACCAGCCGACACGGTAACGGGTCGGCCGGGCCGGGCGTGGTACTCACCTATCTCGCCGGGTCCGGCAGTCGGACGTGGGGTGCCGTTGGCGCCCGTGTCTGGCTATGGTTCCGCGACTGCTACGGGTCCGTACGGTTTTCCGTGCGGACCTACCCCATGGACCGGATTGTTTCATGGGGTGGCGGCGGAACCGTGTGGTACCGGAGTGCCTGGCGTGTCAGCCGTGGCTCCTTGCCGGGAGGCCGTGGCTGGCAGGCCCGTGAACACGTCAACGGGTGACGTGTTTGCGGGTGTGTCTTCATCGGAGATAAATTGGTCAGAGGCTCTGGCGTGGCTAGCCAGGGTTGACCCGTCTGTGATTTCGGCCACGGCCGATGAAGATGCGCCCCGTCCATCAGTTGCATCGATTAGGACGGGGATTTTGCCCGCGGCCCGGATCCAGTCTGTGGGACTGGATCCACGGTTCATAGAATGGTTGGAGGCTATTTATAGCAAACAACTTATGACCAAGGGTCAGCTCCCTGCGGCCTCCAGGGAGGTGCGGGCAAGATGTCGTATTCCGCGGGGGGAATACGACAGATATGGTGTAGTCCCGTCGGTCACCGAGGATGACCGATGGGTACTGGGCGTTCAGAGTGCCGGGGCGGGTGGCCCCGGTCCAGCACTTGTGGACAAGGCTCAGGTACACCAAGAGGAAGTCCTGTCCCTATGCGATGAGGGTGTGAGGGCAGCTATGAGCGCTGTCAACCACTCGTATCGTCTCCTTCAGTCGGTGTGGGCTGAAGCGGGGGCAGGCCACCCTGTGCCACCTGTGGCGCTTTCATGCGTAAATGACGGCCTGGTGCTGTCTATGGACGCATTGGCAAGGGTGCAAGCGCGAGTGACTAAATCCAGGAGGCAAATGGTCATTGACCATATGCATCCAGCTACGGCAGTCAGGGAGCGTCTTCTTGGGACGCCCCTGACAGGGCCTAGCATCTTCGGTGGCCAGGTGCGGGCCATCTTAGAGGATACAGCCAGTATCGCGCAGAATCGGTTAGCGGTCAACCTGCAGCTAGAGCTAGTGCGGCAAGCGCACGCACTAGGGGCTGTAGGGAAACCGCTAGCGGGACAACGTTCAAAGAAGCAGAAGAAGCATAAGGGCAATGTGAAAGCTAAGCCTGTTGCGACTTCTGCTTCAGCTGGCTTTTCTCAGCCGCCACCGGCGAAGAAAGCCAGGAAGGTTGTAGAGGCGCCTACCCTCCCCAAGGTTGCTCCTGACCGCCCTAGAGGCGGGAAGGGCAAGGGGAAGGGTAAGGGTAAGTCCTCAAAGGGCGGACAGAAGGGGCCGGATCATACCTGAGGGTACGAGAGCTCCCTTCATATCCGTCTGGACCGCGCCTGTGCGACAGGAACAGCCGTGCCAGTTATACCCGTCGTGCCTAGAACGAAATGGTTCTCTCTCTCTCTCTCTCGTTAAGAAAGAGGGGGGAGCGGACTGCGAGCCGGACAACCCTGTTAGACGTCGAGGCGTCTATGGTGGGTGAAAGGCTCATGCGTTTCGTCGAGGCCTGGCGAGGTGTGACGTCAGACAGTCTGGTCCTGGGATGTTTATCCCAGGGTTACATGCCGGAGTGGTGGGACTTTCCACCACAAAATCTGTCTTTGGCACCTGTCTGGACACCCGTACCAAGGGAGCCAGACAAGTTAGAAGCCGTTCAAAAGGAAGTGTCGGGTTTGCTTCTGAAGGGAGCAATAAAACCAGCAAACCGGAACACTCCAGGCTTCTATTCAAACATGTTCCTTGTCCCCAAGAGCACAGGGGGATGGAGACCCATACTCAATCTCAGGCCATTAAATTGGTTTATCCATACGCCTCGGTTCCAGATGGAAACGCCGAGGTCGGTAATGGCGGGATTGAGGAAAGGAATGTGGTGTGTATCGATCGATCTGAAAGATGCATATTTCAACATTCCGATGAACAGGAGTTGTCACAGGTTTCTGAGATTTGCGTTTCAGAATCAAGTATGGGAGTTTATTGTTCTCCCATTTGGCCTGTCGACAGCTCCGAGGGTTTTCACAAGAGTGGTCCTTGCGGTGACAGCGTTTCTCAGAAAAGAGAACGTGGCGCTACACACCTACATAGACGACTGGCTGATCAAGGCAGACTCGGCAGCCAGGTTGAACGTGGATACTGCTCTGACTCTGAGGTTACTTTCAGATCTAGGCTGGATAGTCAACGAGGAGAAATCTGAGTTGACGCCCACTCAACATTTCGTTTATTTGGGGATGCGATTCGATCTCGAGGAGGGCAGGGTGTACCCGTCAGAGCCCAGAGTGGTGTCTCTGTTAGCCATCCTCAGGAGTTTTCGAGTGGGAAACCACATTCAGGCGAGGCAGTTCCTTCAGATGCTGGGCATGATGGTCTCCATGGAGCAGGTTATCCCGTATGCTGCTCTAATGCGAAGGCCTATCCAGTTGTATCTGATGTCTCTGTGGAAACAGAGAACAGAACCCCTGTCAAAACTGGTACCAGTTTTGGAGCCGATAATGTCGCATCTTGTATGGTGGAAGGAGCGTCAGAATCTCCTAGTAGGGGTTTCGCTGCACCTACCCCACCCCCAGCTGTCCGTGTACACGGATGCATCGCTGGAGGGGTGGGGTGCCTGCCTGGGAGAACACCAGGTCTCGGGCACATGGACTCTCCCGGAGAGTCAGCTGCATATCAATCTGTTGGAAATGATGGCAGTGGAACTGGCGTTGGAAGAGTTCTTTCCGATGATCAGGGGCAAGGTGATATTGATACGGTCGGACAATTCGACAGTAGTATCATATATAAATCGCCAAGGCGGGACCAGGTCGCCCACTCTGTGTATCAGAGTGTGGCACTTGATTCAATGGTGCAGGAATTACTCGGTTGTTTTGAAAGCAGCTCATATTCCTGGCCGATTGAACATTCTGGCGGATGCTTTGTCTCGCAGACAGAGAATTCTGCCAACAGAATGGTCCCTCAACCCTCCGGTTCTGCAACGGATCTTCGAGCATTGGGGCAAACCCAACGTGGACTTGTTCGCCACAAAGGAAAATGCTCAAATCATGACATATGTCTCACCGATTCCAGATCCAAATGCTGTCAATACAGACGCTCTGGCGATAAGCTGGAGAGGGATGCACGCTTACGCGTACCCACCCACCATTCTTCTACCGAAGGTATTGGTGAAGGTCAGGGAGGAACCGTGTCTGGTCCTGCTTATAGCGCCGTATTGGCCGAGCAGGGCATGGTTCACGGATCTTCTAGATCTGTTGGTGGAAAATCCTGTGCCGTTGCCCGAGATTCCGAACATAATCTCCCAGGCCAAGGGACGCTTCCTACACGAGCGTCCCGAAATGTTCAAATTGACTGCGTGGATGTTATCAAACAACGTTCCACATCGGAAGGCTTTTCTCGACAGGCTGCTGATTTCATCGCGGCTGCGAGAAGGAGGTCAACCTTCAAGTCATATAACAACAAGGTTAACAGGTTTGCAGACTGGTGTGAAGAAAAGGGTATTGATACCTTTCAATCCACTATTCAGCAAATAGCAGACTTTCTCTGTGAGCTGTTCTTTTCAGGACTAGCTCCCGTCACAGTTGCTGGATACAAGTCAGCTTTGGCATCAGTTATCCCTTGTCTAGTCAACAGGGATAGTCCAGAGGTGGCCCAGTTAAATGTGATGTTGAAGGGAATGAGCAATCTCCGACCGAGACAACCGGTAGTCATTCCAGCCTGGAGTCTATCTTTAGTGCTTAATGTACTGGCCAAGCACCCTTTCGAACCATTGCGTTCGGCTAGTCTAAAGCATTTGACTCTAAAGGCGGTCTTTCTATTGGCAGCTTCCTCAGCTAGAAGGCACAGTGAGATCCATGCACTTTCGGCAGAGAGGAACCGATTTATTGTTTCTGGAGAAGGTCTGCGTCTTCTGCCAAGAGCAGAGTTTATGTCAAAGAACCAATCTTTGAGATATCCCGGCAAACCGATCATTATACTGAAGTTAACTAGGTTTGATCGTGATGCCAGTGTCTGGTGCCCGGTCCGTGCTTTGACTAAGTACAAGAAACGGACTGACTCGTTACGGTCGAACGATAGACATCTGTGGATCTGCCATAAAAAGCCTTATGGCGCCGCATCCATGGATACTATCTCTCGTTGGGTGGTCGAATGCATTCAGACTACTCACGAGATGGCGACTGGGCACCAGGTGCAAGGCGTAAGGGCACACGATGTCAGAGGAATAGCCGCCTTGACCGCCCTTTACAATGGTGTTCCGTTAAAGGACATCATGGTCGTTGCACAATGGCACTGTGAGTCCTCATTTACGGATTACTATATGAGGGATGTGTCAGACTCAGCCAATCCACTCGCTTTAGCTGTTTTGAAACGATAGTTAGTGACCAGACTGCTCTTCACCCTTTTTTCACTTCGGTAAGAAAAGAACCTAAAGCATGCATGGTCAAGCGAGAGGATGACAACCAGATTGTGTCACTGATGGCCGAACCAGTGAATGGTTGGAGGCGGTACGTCTGGAGTCCAATTATCATAAGGTAATTCAATAGTGAGAGTTTTTTGTATTATGGATGTGTATCATGTTCATTCATCTTATATATTCATGCTCATTCCCAGGCTAATACATGGAATATGCAGGGAGCAGTTAACCCTCTTGGCATATTTGTGTTTCAGGCGAGATACATGTTCGTGAGTTCTCTCCCTTTTCTTAGGAGGAAAAGTGGGGGTGGGGGGGGGGGGGGGGCGGTGATGCGAATGTGATTCGGTCTCCGTTAGTCAAGTTTGAAGTCTAAAATCTTTCTCCAAGGGGCAAAATTAGCATTTATGGCTTGCCCCTTCCCACCAGGTTACTGATCAAATATGGTGTATATCAGAAGTAACAGAATGGTGAGTATTGATCGAAGGAGAATGAAGGAAATGTCAATTTCCCTTTCTCCGAGATCTAACAATACTCACCATTCTGTTACGGACCCAGCCTCCCAGCCCCACGGAGGCAAGCCATAGTTTTCTCTTGTTTGGTGGCTATGCAAACAATATGAGCTCTATGGTAAACGGGTACTCGGCAGTTGGGAGCCGAGTACCCGGTTCCCAGGAGTCGGTAAAGCTTTCTAAGTCTATAATCCTAGAGCTGCTGTCAAGGCCAGCTGTATATCAGAAGTAACAGAATGGTGAGTATTGTTAGATCTCGGAGAATGGGAAATTGACATTTCCTTCATTCCACTCTACTTACTACATGTATATGGGGTATAGTTTCTGTAATTTCATAAATATATATGTAAATATACAATACGGCTTCTGTAGTGGTGTTTCCCTCTTTTTATTTACTAAACAAAGGTACCTTGTTGAATATTTTGAAATTAATTTGACTGATAAACATTACTGCTGATGGCAACATTCGCTTCCAGTCAAATCATTTTCTAAACATTCAACATTGAACTTTATTCTTAAAATAGTTTATGTAATACTAACAAGACCACTGCTTTTTTCGCTGGATTGAGTGTTAAAAGGTTAAGAGTTGGAAGTTCTATAAAGCCTGAAGTAATGGCAACCAAGATAAACCTTTAACCATCAACTATTTCCTCATAGAAATTGTCAATTTGCAGATTATCTCTGAAAATTTACCACTGGTATCACTGGCTTTCTTATTGAGCCAGTTATTCTAGTGTTAAATTTTCAAAAATAGTATTCTCTTGGTCTGCAAATTGAAATTTTCCAAGGCCACTGCAGAAGGCTTTTTCACTGGATTGAGTGTTAAAAGGTTAAGAGTTGGAAGGTCTATAAAGCCTGAAGTAATGGAAATTTCATTGTCAGGACTATCATGCATGAAGGTATGTGTTGACATAAGGCTTGTGAGCTTGCACAAGCTGTGTTCTAATCCTTCCTACATCTCTCAACACATTCAATGATAAATGACCAGAAATGACAATTATTATGCTGCTAAAAAGATTCTAGTGAACATTTTGAAAGTTATTTGGTGGTAGGTCTTGCTGCTTTAAGCAGCAATTATGGTTTCCAGAGAAATTATTTTCAAATTATGTAACAGTTTACCTGTATGATGGCCTTGAATGGTATATAAAGATGGATTTCAAACCAAATTAACAGCTGAGTCTTTTTAATATTTTGAAATTAATTTGGCTGGAAGCAGTTGCTGGCTCAAGCAGCAATGTATTCTAGTCAATTTATGTTTAAAATATTGAACAGTTTTCCCTATGACAGCCTTGAAATTTGGATAAAAAGGTTTCATTGATGTCATTAGTCAAATGCTTGTTATCTTATTCCCTATAAGCATACCTACTACAGAAATTGCCCTTTTCCAGGCAAACATCCAGAATTTCAATTTTAAAACAACTTTTTAAAACAAATTACTATGAAAACATATTACAAGGCAAATGAATTTCAAAATTTTGACGAGAGAGGACCAAGTCAGTCAAATTGTTTTCAAATATTTACTAGATTTCATATCACCTCTGAGAACCAGTGCTTGGATAAGTACTCAGCATGTACTCTTAAGTACAAGTACAGAGTATGTACTCGAGTATAAGTACAAGTACTTTGGAAATGTACTGAGGCTGAGTACCATACTAATAAAAAGGCATGAGTACTGAGTACATGCGAATACTTGAAAATCTGTTCTCTAGTACATGAGTACATTGGCCCCAACCATGGCTATATTACATGTATCTGTATAATGCAAACAGCAACAGTTTGTCCAACTCCTAAGATAAGATTAATGTACCAAACTGTTCAATGTTTGTTCTCAAATGATATTTTCCCCCAAATATCTCCCGGAAATACACAAAATGAGACTTTCATTAGAGGGATTAAGAAAAATTATGTGTTAAAGCATTTCGTAAAAATAAGACAAAAATACTTAGCCTTTTTTATCAAGCTAAAAAAATAAAAATAAATGTCCCTACCTACCTACCATAACTTCAGATGACGAAGAAATCAGAACCACAAAATCATTTTTAAATGGCCTAACCCTACTGGATAGTGACTAATTTTAATCGCTGTACCTCATGCCATATATCCTTCTAAGTACAAATAGGTGACAAACATTTCTCTAATGCTGCAACATCGAGGCACAGTTTTCCTACCTAAATTTAGTGTTATATTTCATTTCCAGATTAAAGTCGGAATGTTGCGTAGCTTATCAAGGGTGTTACTGGATTCTTGTCTGAGCGACTCGGCACGAATGATCGTTCCTCCGGGAATATGTATGCAGCACACTCGGGTAAATATTTATAAAAAAAACGATCAACACAGTCACAGTGACAGTCATTGCGTAAGAGGTCACAGTCAACTTGATGTTAATGACAACTTTTATGGAAATACAGCCACATCTCTCTATAATAGTCACTCGCTTGTGGGTTCTAAAGATGGTGGTGTTTCTTTCAAGATAGTTGGTCATAAACCCATCCATTTTAGCCCTTTAAGGGTCAAGCTAGCCCAAACCAGTCTCCATAGTGACTTTGTTGAATATCCAGTTGCAGGCCAAGAGAAAACTATTTTTAAAGATTTGCCACCGGAATGACTGGCTTAGTAACGGGCCCAGTCATTTCAATGATAAAATTTCAAAAGTATTTTTCTCTTGGCCTGCAAAAGTATATTCATTAAGGAAAAATTATAATTTTCTCAAAATATTATTACCATTAAAGGTTTTTAAAAAGAATGGCCATTACTACAATATATTTTTTATCTTTTAACCTCATACATTTTGTACGTCCAAGCATCCAATCAATGGTGTGCTTACAAATCTTGAACATTAACGGTTTAAATACATACAGTCAAAGATGTGTTATGGAGGACCAATATCTGATCACTAAAGCCAGGTGGTCTATCAATACAGGTTTTTCTCATGGGCCATCATTTAAGCCCCACAGGATATTGCTTCCTTAATCCTTTACCATTCAAATTTGTTCCAAAGAATTTCAATCGTCTCATAGAAAATGTCCATTAGCAGACCAAGAGAAGTTTAAGACAGGCTCGGTTATTGAGCCAGTTATTCAAGTGGTAGATTTTACAAATAGTCTGTCTGCAAATGGACATTTATCAAGACTACTGCCGAAGTAATTTTCGACAACTTTAAGTGGCTTTATGAGCACATGTCCTAATGAACGACCATGTTGTGGTTTCTTGATCAAGAAATATATATATTATCAGGGCATAATTTAGAATTTAATATTTATGAATTGCTATACGAATTATAAATTGCATATTTGTCTGCAAAAATGTATAGCAATTAACTCTTTCACGGATAAATTCCCTATATCTCAATCTCAGAACAAACAAACAGGAAAAGCTGTTGAATAATTTGAAATTAATTTGACTGGAAGCCATTGTTGCCTAAGGCAACAATGGCTTCCAGTCATATTAATTTCAAAATATTCAACAGAATATGCTATACATTGTAAAGAATTTACTTTTTCAGGGATTAGTCGCTGAAAGGGTTAATGATAGAACTTATGAAAATCAATGCTAAATTGCAATCGCATTCAAAATTTTGCATAGCAGATACAGCTATGCATGATGCAGAATGTATAGCAGTAGCCTAAATATGTGTAGCAAATTGAGATGCGATACCAGATCAATTATGCCTTGGTTATTTTCTCTTTCTTGTACATGTAGATGATGGCGATGATATTTGAGCGGGTTTATCCTGTCGGTCTTCACAAACCTAGCAAGAAGCCGAAGTTAAGACGCCGCCATTATTATTACAAACTTCTGGAGAATCGTAGTGTCATAGCGCGGACAGACATTGAGTGTATTCTTACTGAATATGTGGAAGGTAACAGGAACCATGTAGAACTAACTATCTATAAATCTATATATTTTTTCAAAGAAAATGTCCATTTGCAGACCAATTTTTGTTGAGTTGCAAATAGTTGAATGTATTTATAAAGATATGTCGCACCCATTTCTATCTATGCTCCGCCTACTTTATTTGCATGTTGGAATAAATCTGAACACTTTGAAACCTGAATTCCCAGAATCTAAATATCACGGTAACTATACATGTACATGTATGCTGTGGAATATTTTGAAACTAATTTAACTGGCAGCCTATGTTTATTAGATTAAAAATTCATCCAAGAAACAAAGGCATATATAATTCTTACACTTACAGAATTTCTGCATACTTTGTATGTGTCTTGGAATTGATTTGAAACTCAGCTTGAACTCCCAGAATCTCGATTTAAAGGTAGTTATACAGCTGAGCTATCGGGTCTAGAAATTAACATTTTTTAATGGTGATCCATACGGATCAGTACACCATAAACTTCACAGATCCCTGTCATTTTCTACTGATCCGTAGTTCAGTACAACTGAACAGAAAATAAGATTAATCCTATATTTTGAATTTAATGCTCATGAACTCAAAAATGTTTGCTTAATTAATGTCCATTTGCAGACTAAGAGAAGACTATCTTTGAAAATTGACCAGTGGAATGACTGGCTCATTTATCGAGCCAGTCATTCCAGTGGTATATTTTCAAAAATAGTTTTCTCTTGGCCTGCCAATAGACATTTCCAAAATACTACTTTAGAGACAATTAAGTGGTTAAAACACAACAGATTTCACCAGCTGATTGATGAAGTAAGCATTATATCCGGTTTGAATTGTCATAAAAACTACTAGACCACTGAAACACTTGGATCCAACTGGATCAGTTACTGTGCTTAAGCAGTGATCCATTACTGATCCGTTATTGAAAAAGGCCTACGGATCACAGGATCAGTGGTTAATTTCTAGCCCTGAGCTATTAAATATTCTGAAACTAATTCGACTAAGAGATGTTGCTGCCGTAGTTTCAGAATATTCAACAGAATGTTTATGAAATTTAAAATTCACTAAAACAAACACTTCATACAATATGCCTTTGTGACCAGACCTTAAATTTTGTGATGGTGCTACATATAAGTTAATTGTTGAGACGGTGCTACATGTAAGTTTACGAAAATATAAAAACCCGAAAAACCGTCCGTCTGTAAGATCGCCATTGCGCAAAATCTGGTGACTGTCCTAAACTAGTTTGTTCTTGACTTGCAGTTTAATATTATCATCTAGTGTAACCATTTGCTACTAGAGACATAAAATACAGTCATCTATAACTATTAGCCATGGGAAAGTAAGGGTGTTGGTGAATCCCAACAAATCGGCCGAGGATGACCCTCGGCAAATATGATTTGATTTGCCAGCAATGAATTTTACATGACGTAAGCTCTGCGGGTTCAATGTAAGATTGAATAATTCGAAAATCTAAATTTCTTCTTTGCAACAAATAATCCTTTTTTCAATTCGAGTTTGTACTACGTTTAATTAGGATTCCAAATGTGACATGATACAAAAAAATCAAGAAACACGCTGCGAAAACAACGACGCTATACAATGAACTCCCAATCCAAACAAATCATTATTTCCCTTAGATTTCGACAAACATAAAATGATCCATCACGGACTAAGACATACGAGACAAATTGCTTGAATGCCCGAGAAATGAAAACGATTAAGTCGCTTCTTACGTTAGCGGAGTAGTTACAATTCAAATACACCTCTTAGCCTCTCAAATACGAGCAGGCGTAATGTGGTTGGTTGTTAACAAATTCTTCCGCCGGTGTATTCACTACATGTGTACTATCGGTTTTATGAATGAAATTTGTGGTATTTTTTATCACGTGACTTTTCTGCTCGATAGGCATTAGAATCACATCGTTTTGTTTTACGGCCCGGTCTTTTTCGTCTTCGTATATATCTTCAAGTATGGAGTGTTGATTTAAGTAGATTTAAGTTAGATTCACGAATCATTGCGTTTATGTTGTCAAATTATCATAATCTCTTTATTATATGACATGAACCTCGAAAAATAGTCAAACACATTTTTTTGAGGCGCGATTTCCGGGAAATGACTACTCTTTAGTTACGTGCTGAATGACATTCACCCGCTTGAACGACAGTTTACTGAGGAGTATTACTAAATACCGAGTACTCGAATACAAACACATGACTTACTAGACTAGATCATACTGTAGGTGGTTATACGAACTCTAACCGTATGTGCGGTACTCTACTAGGAGCCTAAGCTCGCTCTCATATCCGGGTTCCTACTTACACGCGTTAGATTTTACTACGCTGTTGAAAATACTTACCTAATATCAGTGTTGAAAATCAACATTTTAGTACTTAGAGTGTTATTTTCACGACATCACATGAACCAGACTTTATTTCTTTTATTTATTTTAACTACTATTTTGAGATAGATAGCGTCGAAGTGAGCAGTAATATGTAGTTGCCGTTCTAATTTTGTGGCAATTTACGTCAGTTGTCAAATCACAAAATACATGTACTGTGGCTAATGAAAACGGCATATTTGGTCATTCCATACCAAATCAGCCAGAATATAAAAATCTTCCCAGGTGACCATCTTTGATTTTTATTAAATTTCACCCAGAGGCACATATATGGAACTGATGCCTGCATGCAAGATTTCATTGCAAAATTCCAATTAGTTTTTAAGTTATGGTTGATTGATTGATTGATTATAGGGGGCGTGGCACTTTTTTTTGCACTCGCGAATCCAGTGAGTGGTTTGGAAGGATCTTTAAACGCTGATAACTTTCTTAATATTGAAGATATTAAGCTGAAATTTGCTGTGCCACCCAATTTATGCATGAGAAGTCTGGAACTGAACGCATTTCCTGGATATCTATGCCAGTTCCAGAGGTGGAGGACTCTAAAGTTGGGCGTTTATCCATTCAAAAACAATTTCTATCAGATTTCAGTGAACCAGTACTACCTGACTCTTTATCACAAACACTAAATGTAAGTTGTTTTGAAGTATGTACATATAGGTGTTGCTGTAGAAGAAAGCTTATGTGAATCAGGTACAATATTAAAGTGTGGCAGGTGTCCACATAACAGATGAGAACAAAAAATCCAAAAATTTGGCCTTCATATTAGGGATGGTTTACCCATGTGGGCAATTACCTATCATCAGGAGCTTTGAATATGATTAACATACATATATTAGCTGTATATGTACCAAGTTATAACTTTGTGGCTCAATTCCTTCAACCTTAAATAAAGTTCGATATCTACCCTATTTTCCAGAAACCGAACCAACCAAAATGAAGTGTTAATTAACGTATCAACACTTTCAAACCAAAAATACATTGATTTATACATTGCACTATCAATTATCAATGCCTCAATCACAGGCATTCACATCTACATACCACATGCAATGTAACTTACTTAGAAAAACTCGCATGGTCGTGAATGCAAATATTACAAAAATGCTGGTAATCTCTGTTGAATCTGCATGTAATCCTGCGGTGAAAGTTTATAATATCGAGCACTGTGTCCTTGTAGTTCCAGAGCACCAATCAAGCAAATGATATGTTGAAATGGCACCCAGCATTGATGCTTTCGTGAAACTGAAGGCCAGGAGAGAAATCCTTTACTGGAGCGTTTCATACAGTCAACAAGTACATCACTCTGTTCATCAGACCGCTCAACAATACTTCCAACATACAATTCCTTGTCATACATACATGCTACATATTTTCCAGGTTGCAACTGATCATGATGTTGAGAATCAGGCAGGATACTATGAAGTGATGATGGCTGTTTCTCACCAAGGGTGCCCATAGTAAAATTACTATCAGCTGAGATCCGTTTCATCTTCAATTCGACTTCGGATACAGAAATAAAGCAATGATGTGACCGGGTGCCTGAAAGAGTCTTTACTGAAATCAAATCGTGAAGTTAATTCAAACCTGGTTGCATTATCTGCAACATCGTTATCAGAAACAAAGAAAAATTTAACCCCAGGAATGTGTTCTGAAGCCCAGTTATACATTTGAGTTGCAGTCAAAATGTGTTGCAGGCCTGCAAGCTGGCTCGAGCGACTAGGCGTTTCACAGTTCCCCCAATGCCATCACAGGGACTTTTCCCATGGCTAGTTGCAAAGAAATGCCATTCTGCATCAAGTCCATGGTCATTTTGGTGGTGACATAGATTGCTAAAGTTTTTGAAATTTTTATACTGATCAGCTGCTCCATCACTGAAATATATGATCTTCTTAACGGATGGTAGCATGGTCTTAATATGTGATATCATGGTTGAGATAAATGAATGCACAGTAACAGTGTCATGCTTTAGGCAATCTGAAATAATACAAATATTCAAACATTTTAATTCTCCCTCAGATCTGTAATATACCACAAATGGGTGAAGTGAAGCTTGAGAGTTGTCCCAGTGGTGGCCCTGCACCGCATCTTGAACAATGAAGATGTAGTTTAGCGAAGTCCAACAAGACAACAGCCTCACTTGGAGCGAGATCTTCCTTCAGCTTGCTAATGTAGCTGGATTGTGCTTTGGCTATGAAGTGGTGTTGACGAAGACCATCAAATGCATCACTAGCTATCTGTATGAATTCCTGAAGTGATACTGTTAAACTTACAAGCTTAGTAGTTCTCTCTGTGTGAACCCACTCTTTATATACAACATCATCATCAGAGTCAAAGTCATGCGAGTTAAACAAATCTGACAAGTAATCATGAATGGCATCTTTACCCAGACATGATTCACAAAGATGGAGCATACAGTTGCGGTTTTCTGTACTACACACTATTTTTTCCGAGAACATCCTTGTAGTCATTGTTTCCAGGAATGGCAGCTGTTATAAGTTTGACATTCTGGTGGTGCTCACAAACACAGACAGAATGCATACCAGACGCAGTAACTGGAATACACCATTTCGGTATAAGTTCACAAAATTTTGAGAACCCAACCTTAACATCTGGAATTTTCTTAGTGTACTCAAGGTAAAGTTCTTTGAGATTAACTAGTAGTAACCGTTTTTGCTTAAGCTCTTTGTTGTTCTCTACTCTATTTGTTACATACTCCTTTTTACCAGGACACATGCGAGAATACTCATCAGACTGATAAAAGTCCACAATGCTTTCAATTACTGCATGAGAAAGGGTCCGCCCTTTCTTTGTATCTGGATCAGCTAAAATGCCCTTCTCCTTTTTCAATTGTCTAGCTCTTTTCACGGTATACTGTGTTACATCAAATCCTGCATTGTTTTCTGTATTGTCCAACTTTCTGGTGTAATGGTCAATAATTTGATTTTTTCCTGTCTGGTGGCAATTTTGAGTTTGTCTTTCAGAAGAGCATCCAGTCTCTCAAGGTCTTTACAAGTTTCAGGGTCACTGTCATCTGTGGATTCAAATTCACTCATTGTTAGGTCGAGTGCATGGGCACACTTACTTTTGACTGCTGTGTTAAGCTGTTTTACCTTTCTTTTGCCATAGGGGGACTTGTCGCGTTTACTAACAGAGGTTTTAATGGGTGTACAGTCCAAAGACTCTGTAGTTTTGTTGAGGGAGGCAACTGATATCTCTCCTGGTTGATAATCTGTATCAGACATCTCATATATTTCCGTATCATGTTGACTTCTAGCCGAATCTCTTTTATAACACTCAGGACAAAGTTTTTGACCAGGTTTCAAATTAAGCGGCGATGCAGTTTTTTCGTCAACAGCTGTCAATGACTCTGTAAGATATAAAGTAAGAAGACTGGTTTAAAATCAGATAAAATTTACCACTCAATGAAATCACCCTTAATATATTTGAAGTTGTTTGACTACTTTTAAAAATGATTTGGAAATTTTGAAATTGAGTATATCATGCCGCTGACCTAAGAATGCTAAGTAGCAATGATTTCCCAGGCAAATCACATTAGTCTCTAATGGTGATAGGGTTATGGCAATTATCCAAACATTTAGAAACAAAAATGTTAATTTAAAAAATAAACAAGAACGACAATCAGAGACTGCTAAAATCCATGCCCCCATCACCCTTAGGAAAGAAACTTAACACAACAGAATTTTCTTAATTGGTCTATGTGACCTTGACCTTTAACACCAAAATCAAAAGGGTTCTTAGGGATCCGAAGAGTAAACTTCCATCCAAGTTTGGATAAAGTTGGCCAAATTGATCTTGAGTTATTGCATGGGAACGAAAGCTGACACACACACGCGCATGCACTCACGCACGCACGCACACACACACTGGACATGCTATGCATGGCTTATGGACCATCAGATTGATAAGTAAAAACAGGTAGTCGGATAATAAATATGATATAATTTGCAGACCAAACAGCTATTATTTTTACCACTAGAATCATAGAATGACTGTCAAGGTAACCAAGCTAGTCATTTCAGTGGTATTTTTTCAAAAAATATACTTTTTGACAACAAATTTGTGGGTTATAGCAGAATGTGTGGGCAAACTATACGAGCGCTCCAAAAACTTACAAGTGTCCATTATAGATAGGCTTATAAGATACTAAACTTACTTGTAATGCGCTTCTTATGGAAGGTAAATGGGTCAGAGCAATACTTCTGTAAGCTTTCATAGCGAGACAAATATATTTTTTCATGGTGGAGGCAAACTTCATCCTGGTCAGTAAAATATATTCCGCATCTCCATTGTAGTAATTGTCTATCTTCTTGTTTGAACTCAGGCAGAGGAATAAGTCCTGTTTTTCTACAGTATGTCAATTTGTGACAGTCTTCATTCAAGCACATTCCTGTTTTACAGAGTGATAAACTAGTTGACGCCATTTTGATGCTTTCACAACAAATAATAATCTCTGAATGGCAGATATCACTGGCTTAACCAAGTTCACTGTCTAAATACAGAAATTACGCAACACATCCGCTCCCTAAATAGTGATGATGCAATGCTGAAAGATATTACACTGTGCACAGGTGCTGGTGCTATATGTGCTGAGAGTTGCAAAATCCAGTATTATTTCTGTAAATGATCACATACACTTTCATTCACTGTTCAAAGCAACTACAAAATTCATGAACTCAGAATATGAGACAATATATAGCTATGCAAAATATACATGCAATACATATATATTTATAAATTAAACTATTTTATGAACAGCTGGCTCCTAACCTTTAAATCCTTTATTTATTGAATAAATTTCACCTAAGAGTCGAGATAAACAACTAATGCTTGTTCGGTAACCGTGTCGCGAACCCTGAAAATGGGGTTAAAACATGAAATTATTTACGCTTGAAGGAATTGAGCCACAAAGTTATAACTTGGTACATATACAGCTAATATATGTATGTTACTCATATTCAAAGCTCCTGATGATAGGTAATTGCCCACATGGGTAAACCATCCCTAATATGAAGGCCAAATTTTTGGATTTTTTGTTCTCATCTGTTATGTGGACACCTGCCACACGTTAATATTGTACCTGATTCACATAAGCTTTCTTCTACAGCAACACCTATATGTACATACTTCAAAACAACTTACATTTAGTGTTTGTGATAAAGAGTCAGGTAGTACTGGTTCACTGAAATCTGATAAAAATTGTTTTTGAATGGATAAACGCCCAACTTTAGAGCCCTCCACCTCTGGAACTGGCAGAGATATCCAGGAAATGCGTTCAGTTCCAGACTCCTCATGCATCAATTAGGTGGCACAGCAAATTTCAGCTTAATATCTTCAATATTAAGAAAGTTATCAGCGTTTAAAGATTCTTCCAAACCACTCACTGGATTCGTGAGTGCAAAAAAAAAAAAAGTGCTACGCCCCCTAAAATCAGTCAACCATAACTTCAAAACTAATTGGAATTTTGCAATGAAATTTTGCATGCAGGCATCATTTCCATATATGTGCATCTGGGTGAAATTTAATAAAAATCAGAGATGGTCACCTGGGGACCTCTAGGTGATTTGGCATGGAATGACCCATTTGATAATCATGTGTGGATTTGCAGGTGTCACGTCATAGAGAAATATATAATTTATTGCCTACCCTACCCTACCAGATAGCTTAAGTTCTGTCAAATCGTTTTATAAGTCTGGTAGCTTAAGCTCTGTCAAATTGTTTTGGTCAATGCTGTTGGAGTCACACACAAAAACACACGTGTAGTAGCGTGCACACATATTTAAAAACTGCAGGGGGGGGGGGGGGGGGGGGTGATTGACCGTAATTTTCTCCCTTGAAATACTTCGATTTCATAAAAAATATCAGTGCATTTGTTTTCCGCTCAATAACTTCTTATCATGGATGGATTCATTTCATTTGTTTGTTCATTTGGTTGCCAGTAGGGCTACATGCTATCTGTCTATCCCTATGGCAAACATGGTTTGGTGAATGGCGTCTGTTTAAAGGGGGGAGGGGGCTAACCCAGGCTAGCATGCTAGACTGACCGACACAAAACGCACACGCACCCAGAACCCACACTCAAAACCCAGGTGACAATTAGTGCATTGATTATTGGACACCTCTAGTGATTATGCGCATGGCCATATGAATACCACATTTTCGCTGACCGGTCAGGAACATGCAAAGGAATTTAATGCCCCACTCACTAGGTTGATAGCTCCCATGTGCAGGGCTTCCACTAATTTCTAAACACAGGAAGACCTGGACTTCCTATGTAGTAGTTTTGGGAGTCCAAGCAGGAAACATGGAAATCTAAAATGTTCCCATACATGTACATAAATTTTACTTAAAATCATAGTTTTAGTTGTGCCAGGGCCAGAAAAAAAGGAAGTCCAAAACTTCCTTGGTCTTTGTTTTGGGAGTCCAAACATGAACTTTTGGGAGTATAACACTCACGGACTTCCACCAGTGGAATCACTGCCCATGTGCGCTATTTCGACAATGTAAATAGGTTAAAAATAGTAATATATTATTGTTGTTGACACATTCCAGTTGAAGCAAATATGTGCACAGGGACTTCACGTTGTACAGACAATATACTCTAGATTGTTCACATGTTCATCAGTTCGATATGCTGTTGCTAGAGCTTATAAATAATATCATTATGCAACATAGTTGAACGCACAATCCACTTTAAAAGACCATGTGCAATCCTCTGAAATCGACACTTCTGATTGGTCATATGAAAATGAAGTTGAAGGGAATTCCGAACACAGCTTTTGATTCTAATCTCGTGTATGGGCAATTTGGTGGGTGGGTTGGTGTAGGCACTGCAGGGCTGTCTGATCGTTTGTTTGACAGACTGCCTGCTAATTTTTACCAATTTAAGTGTAAGAAAAAAACTAAATGGGTATTTTTAAACAAATTATTTTGAAAGTTTGATGACTAAAGCAACTGTCACATTACATGCCCTTTACACCGGCTGATTTACATGTGACTAACTGAAGTGAGTAGGTTTCATATTTAGATCAACAGTTCATTTTGGTCATTACAGGCCTATTTTGGTGTCTATCAGAAGTCATCTTTTATATTCCATCAAATATCAGTTGGGATCAAATAAATCACCATCATGAAATATATAATGACTTACATGTACGCAAATACCTTTTCAATTGTCTGATCATGAATCATCATTATCATCATCATGTTACATTCATCATCATCATTCTGAACTATAGTGATAGTGTAACCTGATGCAAGCCATTTCAGCCATGGCAATAGATGACACAAATCTAAATCTATTAACTTATATTAGTAGCAAAAGCATCGGTATTAATGCAATAGGGAAATAAAAATTTGCAATTGCATCTTTAGGTGAGCAGAAAATCTTCTGGAAAAATACGTTGGTAAATTTTCCTGAAAATTTTCTTTTGGGAAAATTGTCCAACTTTCATATTTCAAATTATTTTCGATCATTCTAACCCCTTAAACCGGTATTTCGTTAATACTTGTTTAATTAGTGATACCGTCACCGGTTTTCTTTTAGGCCAAACCGCCCAGCCCTAATTCAATATCATTTGTACATGTAATGTTGCATCAGACCTTGAAAATCAAGACTTGAAACAGACTCTTTGATATAATGATATCCCATTCCATACATGTATAGATTGGTATTATTATCAGATGCAAATTATCTGGAGCACTGTGTGATACTCTTGTATTAGTAAGTAAGTACATGTTTCTACAGTCTTTGCATTTATGAATTCATGCCCTGTTGCCCACACACATGTATGCATGTCTAGCATGCGACTGTGTTATAATAAATATTCTTGTTCGTTATAGGGCTTGGTAATCGCGGGGAGCAGATGATGGTAAAACGACGCATTTTCAGAAACAATCTTTTGCCAGGAGGAATGGCAGTGTATGCATCTCCTGAGAATATTGCAATGTTTGAAAAAGAACGATTGGTGAGTTTCTCTCTAATCACTGCTCTCATCATTGACACAAGCCTTACACTTGTCACTGAGACAACTCTTACAGTGCAGCTCAGAAATAACAGAACAAAATAAAACGTACTGTTGAATATTTTCAACATAAGGTTGCAATGTCTTCCAATCAAATTATGTTCAAAATATTCAACAGAACATTTCTTACATCATGTTCAAAATTGTACTAACTAACATGTTTTTATTTTGGAAACGTGTTACTTATTTCTGAGCTGTTCTGTATATTTGTCAATGACACATGTCTTGCTTTCTCTTGTCACTGGCACAAGTCTTACATCATCTCACTTTACATATTTGTCACTGACGCTACTCTAACATTAATCACTGACACTAGCCTTAGATTAATAAACCATTCCAGTTTTAGCTATGCTCCGCCAATCTCTACCTACATGTACGCTCCACCCACGCCTCGCTCATGTTTGGATCGATCGATCCCTGAACTCCCTGACTATCAATTTCCAGAAAATTATACAGGTAAGCTGTTGAATATTTTGAAACTAATTTTACCGGGTGCTGTTGCTGGCTATCAACAGCATGTTTATTAAATAGTAAAGACGTACAATTCATACAATGTGTCGGCCCATTAACTGTTTAAGACAGACTAAATTGAGTCATTCGTGCTCTAATTGATTATGATGTCATCCTATGAGTCATATAGTTGATTATGATGTCATATGACGTCATATAATGGATGGATAAACTGGAAAGGTCAGTTGCTGATGCCACTCATACTAGTCTTGTCCCTGACACAACGTTTAATGTCACTGACACAAGTCTTACATTTGTCGCACATCTCATGGGTCTCGAGACACATACAGACCGGGGACCAGTGAGGAGCGAGCATGAATGTGAAATTGCAATTGGTGTAAATTGCGATACCTAACATATATTCCTTCATATAATGCACTGACATCTTACATTTATACGTACATAATGATTTGTGTATAATTCACATTTCAGGCGAAAGGCATTGATGGCACGGAACCTAAGCTATCTCCCTTTGCAAGACTTGTAAGTAGTGATTAATTGATTTTGACACAGAAAATGGGGAATATATATAAGGTTTGTGGCTTGCTGCATAGGTATTTATACTTTTCAAACTGATTGTTTCCTATGGCAATCATAAATTTGTCTGTGTGTTCAGACAGACCTTTATGTGTTTTGAACACAAATCGCCTCATTTCTGACAGAAATGTTCATTATTTCTTTCTAAATATTCTCTTGAAGGTCCAGTAGATATAGCTAACCTATAATTAACCCTTTCACCAACAAATCCCTGAAAAAGTAAATTCTTTACGATATGAAATTTATTCTGTAGAATATTTTGAAATTAATTTGACTGGAAAACATTGCTGCCCGAGGCATATTCAGCAGTTTTCCTGTATGGTTGCCTTGGAAATGAGATATGGAGAATTCAACGGTGAAAGTGTTAACTAGGTTGTTCTTATGATGTTGTTCTCCTGAATCACCAGCAGATCTTGTGAGCCTATGACTAAGCCTATGATGTAAGCAGATAGACGTAGTTGCCATAGACAGGCTTGACAGCCACATACATCTCTTGGCGGTAAACTTTAATCCTTTGACATGAGAGTTATACATTTCTAGCTATGACCGGCATTGACCACCCATTTCTAGCTAAACTCTTCCAACTTTTTAAGCGTGTTCGAATTAATGTGAAACTGATTTCCCATAATCGAAATTTCAAGCCAACGATACAGGTAACCTGTTGAATATTTTGAAACTAATTTGACTGTTGCTGTTATAGTTGTAAATTCATCAAAGACATGCAATTTGTACACTTTCGTGAAGAACTTTTCAATTTTCGTTTTGATTGTGACATCAGCAAACACGGGATGTAATTGATTATGACTTCAGACCTGTCAGATAGTTGAGTAACAGATGGGATCGCTCTAGTGATTTGTTGGATTACAAAATTTTTCTCCCTTTAGTATGATAACATGTGTCATGAGGTGTTCATCCTGCAAGTAGTGTTGCCATACTATATGATGACAACAACTCTGCAACAGTGCTTGAAAATTCTACACCTGTCTAGCAGTGGTTGAAATTCACCCTTTAACACTCATATCAGCCAAAAATGGCTTCTGTAGTTGCCTTGAGATATGTCCATTTGCAGACCAAGAGAAGAATATTTTTGAAAATTTACAGCCGGAATGACTGGCTCGATAACCGAGCCAGTCATTCCACTGGTAAATTTTCAAACATAGTCTTCTCTCGGTCTGTAAATGGACATTTTCTATGAGAAAATTGAAATTTTCTTGAAGAAATTTTAGGGTTAAAGGGTTAATGCTATCCCAAGGCTAGTAGAAATCAACCAGGGCTAGTAGCCTAGTACACTGCGTGACTAACCAGTCCACTGTGCTAGTAACTATTTCATATGTCAACCATTTGATGGTCACGCCAGTCAAAACAGCCTCTGTAGTCATCTTGAGTAGTGTTAATTTCCTGACCAAGAGAAGACATATTAATTTGACCACTGGAATGACTGATAATCGAGCCAGTCATTCAAGTTGTAAATTTTCAAAAAATAGTCTTTATCCGTGAATGGTCATTTTATGTCAATATATGTGAGAAAATTGAAATTTTTGTTTACCAAATCTGATCATTACAGGGTTTGTAAACATGTAAATTATACCCATTTTCTTACAGAACAGAACTGAATAAGATAAAATGACATAAGAACATGATTATGGAGTATTTATATAAGGGCTAAAGGAAATACCATATCGGCCAAGTATGGTAAATATTTTGGACTTAATTTGATCGGACGCCATTGTTGCCTAAGGCAGCAGTGGCATGCAATCAAATTAAGTCCTAAATATTCAACAGAACATTTCTTACATCGTGTTTACTATGAATTATACTAACAAGCGTTGTTGGGTTGATTTTAATATTCTGCTCACTAGTCCTGCCTGGAGACTCATCTACCTTAATTTGAACCCCTGCTGCTAGGAGTGCTAGCCCATTACATGTTAAATGTCTGGCATGATTGGTTAATTTATTTTGCACATATTTCATTTCAGACACTCCGACAGATGGAGAAAATGAATTTACTAATACCTATGAGCGGTGATACTGAGTGTACATTGGATAAAACCCATCTTAAAGTAGCTTTTAGACTTTGTGTAAGTTCATCAAATCTAAATTATTGTATCATCCAAAAATCAGTTTTTCAAGGGCGTTAACCACATTTTAGCCGATTTCATAAAAATAGGACTTTTATCAATAAATGCTATCTATTTAGTAATTAGCAAACATTCATTGAACTAATACATTCATTAAAATAAAAATAAACCATAAAATTACTGCTTGTCAGCATCCACTACATCTGTAGCTGGTCTACAAAGGAGTTCTAAGTCAACTGTTATGTTTTTTGAAGGTGACGTAATGCTGTAGTTTCTATTTAATGCTTAGGTGAAGTTTGTCATAAACAGTAATGACAGAAATGGGTCTGACATGGCTTAATTACCATTATATATTGCAATCAGTGATAGTGCAATCACCTACATCCATCTATCTATCCGGCTATCTTCTAGGAAACCATTTGGCAGAATCCAACCAAATTTGCATTACCCATACGATTGCAAATTGCAAGACAACATTTATATTAGCCTCTGCCCCCGGGTGGGGATGGGTGCAGAGGGAGGTAGGACAGAACATCAGTGTTGGCGTAATTCAATCAAATCTGTTATGTCATTTACCCATATGATTGTGGATTATGAAGCAATATTTACAATAGGCTCTGTCACCGAGGTGAGGTTGGGGAATGGGAGGTGTATGGGGGCAGTATGTCAAAGTTATTGGAATTCAAACAGATTTGTTATGTTAGTTACCCATATGAGTACGTATTGCAAATCACCGTGTAAATTTGGTTCTGTCCCCAAGGTGGTGCAGAACATCACAGTTGTCGAACTGCCTGTTCTAGTTTATATATGAGATCAAGTGAAATTCCCTTTTTTCTTGATAAGCGGATGGCAGCGAATCAGGTGTCACAATCAACTGTGTGTGGAAGGTGAGTGTGTGAACTGTGTTTGGAGGGGCATATAGGTGACTGGTTTGTGTATGGATGAATGAGAATGGCGTGTGTGTGTGTACTGTGTAGGTGGGTGGTGTGGTATGTGTTGTCCATGACATGTGACACAATAGTGCCAGTGCTGCGAGTGTGGAGTGGATCGGTTGGGAAGGGGAGGGGATATTCTTAGCGTAATAATTTAATTTAACCGTATGTTTTTAAACATTTTTTCTCCAGGGTGTTGAGTTGACAGAAGATTGTATCACCTTGCCATCAGAGCCTGTCACAGGTCCGGGCAACATTCAAATTCAAGTCACTGTACGTATCTAGTACTATATAAAGTCTAGCTCCAGTGTGTATTATAAAATAATGAATTTAAAAGGTAGATCATACTTGGAGGCAGATGCAGAGGGCATGGGGTCAATCGCCTCCTATGGATGCTGGTTATAATTTTTCCCCAAAATTTTTATGGTGGCTCCATAAATTTGGGAATTAGCCAAACACAGAGCAAAATTGATAACTATTATCAGTTGTGTAGCTTTGTTTACACTTAATAATGGTATTGTTTCTAACTCATGCATGAAATAATTTCTCATAGTATCTAATTTTTGTCAAGCCCTACTCAAAGCAGAGGATGGCTCAACATTGTGATCCAAATGCCATGTGGCGTGCACCAACAATTAGGTAAATGTTAAAGTTTTTCAATGGCCATTTATGTCATCAAGGGCTTATCCGATCATAATAAAACTTATACCTATATCTATACCATCATGGTATATAGTCGCCATCATAATAAAAATGACTTTCAAACCATTTCCATATTTTTATGTGGTTTAGACTTACATATATAGTATATTTTGCACCAAGAGTTAGAACTATGTTGTTGCGCCCATAGTGAAGTGGAGGATCGTGACATACTGATCCAAATGCGATTCGGTGTCTGAGAGGAATTAGGTAAATGTTAAAGTTTTTCAATGGACATTTAATTCCTCAACAACTTATCCGATCTTAATAGAACTTTACAGACCATTCATTGCATCTAGTCTCCATCATAATTGAAATGATTGTCAAATTTGTTCACTATTTTTATGGTGTATGAACTTAGCTTATTTTGCACCATGAATTAGCTTCTCCTTAAGCCAACAAACAATTAGAAGAATGTTAGTTTTTCAGTTACCATTTAATTAATCAAGGACCTATCAAATCCTATTAAAACTTTGCAGTTTTGTTTTATACCACCAGTGCATTTAGTCTACATGACTATAAGTGAGATTTTCAAATTTTTTCCATGTTTTTACTGGGTTTGGACTTAGTTTATTATTGTTTGATTTATATCCCCAGGGTTAGAAGAATGTTAAAGTTTTTCAAAGGTCTTAATTTATCAAGGGCTTATCCGACTCCGATGAAACTTTACAGATTTATTATATATCATCATTGCATTCAATTTGTAGCAAAATTAAAATGAATTTAAAGTTTTTCCATACTGTTACATGGTTTGAACTTATTTCTGTGTGATTTGTCTCCTTTTCAAGAATTAGAATAATGTTAGTTTTCAAAAAATATTTGGTATGTCAAGGGATATACTATTTTAAGAAATCCTTATTTTGCGACACCGCCACACATGATGTGTGATATGCGAAAAAATAAAACGGCTCAACACGTGGGATGCTGTCCATCTAGTTAATCCTTTAGTGACGAAACCGGCCTCCTTAGTGGTCTACAGGAATGCCCATTTGCAAACCAAGAGAATACTAATTTTTGAAAATTTACAACTGGAATGACTGGCCCAATAAACGGGCCAGTAATTCCAGTTGTAAATGTTAAAAAATAATCTTCTGTTGGCTTACAAATGGACATTCAAAAAGCAAATATTTAAAATTTGAGGACTAAATTTCGTCACTAAAGGGTTATAGGTTTTTAATGGACATTTACTTCATCAAGAGCTTATCCAATCTTCATAAAACTTTAGAGATCTTTTCTATGCCATCATTGAATCCAATCCCCATCATACTGAACAGTATTTTCAAATTTTCTGAATATTTTCACTTGGTTTGGACTTAGTATATATTGCACCAAGAATTAGAAGTATGTTAAAAGTTTTCAATTGACATTTAATTCCTCAAAGGACTTCTCCGATCTCAATCCGTGAGTCTTTCTATGCCATCACTGCATCTGGTTTCCGTCTTAATAAAAATGATTTTCAGATTTGTCCATATCCTCTGTAATTTGCTTCCTTTTAAGCCAAGAATTACATGGAAGTCCAAATTTTTCAGTAGTCATTTTATGCAGCAATAATGGCTTATACTAGGTGAAAAAATCCTTATTCAGCGACACCGCCACAATGTCACATATGATGTGTGATATGGGGGAAAATAAAATGGTTCAACATGCGGTGAGCAGTCCTAGTCTAGATTTTCAGGGCCACTGTGTGTGGGTGCGTGCGTGCATGTGTGTGTGTGTGTATGTGTGTGTGTGCATGGGTGTGTGTGTGTGTGTGTGGTGTGTGTGTGTGTGTGCATGTGTGTGTTTGTGTGCGTTCAGTCAGAACTTGGTTCACTGCATTCTGTATGTTTAAATATATTGTATATACATTTTTATGATACAGGTCAATAATATGGAGTCATGCACCGTGAATGGTCTGGTGTATCTTGTTTATAAAGATTCCACGAAGAATGAACCACAGTCATTTCCTGATATCTGGACCCCACCATCCGAGAGAGACAATTGGATCTTGAGAGAGTGGTTATGATACAGAGATAGAGTCCAGTAGGTTCTTCAGAATTTGTAACACTGTATAGAGAGTTCAATGAATCCTCTGCAAGTGGTGACTGTACAGCTTCAGGATTCAATCTGTGCTTCACTGAAATCACAGAACATCCATTTTGGAGTAGTTATTTTGGAAAGCTGGTGATTATTTGAAATAGTTAGCCTAGAATCTGTTGCTGCACAGCAACAGCTTTCAGGCAAAATGTCTTCAAAATATATACCTTGCATTGTAGAAAATTTCTTTCTTGTTTAAATTATATGTTGATTCTTCATGAATAACAAGTTGTCATCAATGTATTCACGACTCCCTAATTTGTTTTAGCATGCTGAGCAGGACAATTCACGTTTTCTTATTTTCTGCTTCCAAAAATTTCTTATCACGACTGAGTGCCTTATATCATTTGCAAGTCGAGAGTGCGATAGAATGATATATATATTGTGCGAGTTTAAGATGCTGCTGTATTCATGCTCATGTATGAATGTATGTGCATGCATTGTATGAGTGTGTGTGTGCAGCGTGCACATGCATGCATGTGAAGTAAATTTATATTCTAAGTCACTTTCTTGGATGTGCCACTCACCTCTAACAGGATAACTTTGTAATTATATAGTGCTGTATACAGATGAATGTATGAACTTGAGGTGAATGGAATATCATTAAGACTAGGCTAAGGCTTGTAGAAATGTGTTGGTTTGACCAGCCAGATGGGCTAGTAACAATGTATATCTCAATGCTCTTCAACATCAATGATCAAATATGAAAAATCATTTATGATATAACAAATATTATAGGAATATTTTGAAACTTATTAGACTATGGAAACATAATTTCATTAGAGTCAACCGCCTACATGTATGACAGTCTTAGTATTCAGATACTGGGTCGCCAGGATTCAGAGGGATATCCCTTTAATGGTCAAGCTGGGCAAAGCGGCATTTGCAATATACCTGATGAATAATCATTTGCTGACCATTGATACTACTGTCTTGATAAGCAAGCTAGTCATTCCAGTGGTAAATTTTCCAAATAGACATTCACTAAGCCAATCTTTTGATTATCTTGACGACCAAATGCTAATGTATTATATGGACACTACGTAATGGAAGATTCCAGCTTCTCAGTCAATCATATGACATCATAATCAACTATGTGACATGTAGGCTGACATCATTATCAACTATGTGACATGTAGGCTGACATTATAATCAATTACGTCATGAATGATGTAGCTAAGTTCGTCACAAACGCTTAATTGATGACGGACTAACCGTTTTTATACGGATTATATGTTTTCTATTTAATAATCACGCTGTTGAATATTAACTAATGTGGCTGGCTATGGCAGCAACAACACCCAGTCAAATTAGTTTCAAAATATTCAGCGGCTTCCCTGTACAATTTTCTGGAAAGTGATAGTCAGGGATTTGATCGATTCCAACACAGTCAAAGATAGCTAAACGTGGATTCCTCCGTAACTTATATACATCAAACAAAGAATACCTATTGTACATGGGTTTGTATATGAAGGAAACTGGTGCAGGATATAAGACAGGTAGGTGTTCTTACAGCTGCACTAACAGTAACAGTTTACAGCAACACTCACAATTACACCCCTTCTCATCCAATAAAGTAAATTAATAATACAAGCCTATAATTACGGTAAATGCAGTATAATGTCTAATTAGATAATTGTCTATTCTGTCAACTAAGGATTAGACCATAATCATTATGGCTCGCAGAATTTACTTGTTGCTACCCCTGCTGGCTAGTGGCCATCTAGGTTAGTGACCCTCCTCGCTTGTGACACTCAGTGTAAGTGGCTCTGTTGGCTAGGGACTCTGCTCACTATTGGCCCTCCTTCTTTGTGGCTCTGTTCACTTATGGCTCTCTGGGTTAGTGGCTCTGCTGGCAAGTGGGCCTCCTGACTAGTAGCTTTGTGGGCTAGTGGCCCGGCTGGCTATAGGTAGTAGCTTTGCCATCTAGAGGCCCTCACTGTCTCGCCTGAGTAGTGGCTCTGCTGGCTTGTGGTCCTCCTGACTAGTGGCTCCGCAGGTTAGTGGACCTGCTGGGTAGAGGTAGTGGCCCTGCTATCTAGAGGCCCTCACTGGTTTGTCTGACTAGTGGCTCTGCTGCCTTGTGGTCCTGACTAGTGGACCTGCTGGGTAGTGGCTGTGCTGGCTAGTGTCCCTCTTAATCGTGGCTCTCCTGACTAGTAGCCCTCCTGGTTAGTGGCTCTACTGACGAGTGGTCCTCCTGACTAGTGGCTCCGCAGGTTAGTGGACCTGCTGGCTAGAGGTAGTGGCCCTGCTATCTAGAGGCCCTCACTGGTTTGTGTGACTAGTGGCTCTGCTGCCTTGTGGTCCTGACTAGTGGGCCTGCTGGCTAGTGTCCCTCTTTACTAGTGGCTCTCCTGACTAGTAGCCCTCCTGGTTAGTGGCTCTCCTGACGAGTGGCTCTCCTGGCTAGCGGCTCTGCTCACTACTAACCCTCCTGTCTAGTGACTGCTGGCTAGTGGCGTTATTGACTGGTAACCCTAGCCCTGGCTAATGGATCTGCTGGCTAGTGACCCTGCTTGCTAATATCTCTGCCGGTTAATGGTACCTGTGGCTAGTGGCCCTCCTGGTTTGTGGCTCTGCTGGTTAATGGATCTACTGGCTAATGGACCACATGTTTAGTGGTTCTACTGTCTAGTGGGCCTCCTGGCTAGTGTCTCTGCTGGCAAGTGGCCCTCCAGGCTATGGGTTCTGCTACATAATGATGCTGCTTGCCGGCCATTGGCCGCACTGGCTAGTGGCTTGTCAACCTTAATTTTCTTAACCTCGTATGATGTTACTTGTTTATGACGTTACCTAGATTTTGATCCTGAATTCATCACTCGGGTAGCCTACTAGCAAAGGCGCTAAAGTTTATGTGATGAATTTGATTGTGTCATTGAATAAATATCTGTTAAATGAATAAATTACAATTTAATTGTGCTACATTTTATTTGAATAATTTCAATCGCCATGTTTACCACATAGTCTTGTTACATACATTAATCATGGACCAGTATGTCAGTGTCTTGTTAATCATGGACTGGTGTTGCTCTTCAAACCATACAGAGACATAGACGATCTCAAATCTCTGTCCCATTTAATATCACTATTATCAACCGAGTTGAAAATTATCACTTTTGTGATAATTTTCAATGAGGTTGATAATAGTGATATTAAATGGGACTGAGTTTGAGAATTTATTTATCATATAAACTGAAATTTTGACATATTTTCCAATAACGTTGATTCCTGAACCCCCAGTTTAGGTCTTCCGGTAGCGTAGGATCATCAAGGGTGATTAATCACATCTTGACAACTAGCATATCGGGATGTCTTACGTCAAAAATATAGTATTTGTAATTTGAACCACAAGAAAATTTTGGTCTTTATCAAAGTTTATTTATTTACATAACTAATAATATACATTGACAAAATATCCTCTGCTAGACAACAACTAATGGAATAATATATTCCTCATGACATGCGTCACTAGCCCTCGACTTCAGCAGAGCGATATCCAATGCAAGGATCACTGTATTCTGATTGGTCAATATAAAATTACATACTAACAACCAATGAAAATACTTCGTTGTATTATTAACCGGTTAAATATGGTTAATATTAAATGGGCTGAAAGCCTTTGTTTAAATGATAAAATAAATTCTCTACAATGTAGGATATATTACCTTGAATATTCTCGTGAAACAGAGTTGGCTGGAAGTTCAGTAACAGCTTCCAGTCAAATTAGTTTCAAACTACATATACCTAGCATATTGACTTGAAATGGACATTTCCAGTTTATACATCAATGAGATGACTTCATAATCAACTACATGACATGTATGATGACGTCATCGTCGATTACATCATGAATGATGTAGATAAATTCGTCATAAACGCTTAACGCTTAGTTTTGTATGAGTTGTATGTCTTGTACTATTTAATAAACATTCTGTTGAATAGTTTGAAACTAATCTGTCTGGGCGCTGGTTTTGCCATAGACAGCAACACCACCCAGTCAAATTAGTTTCAAAATAATTAACCGCTTACCTGTATAATTTTCTGGAATTTGATGGTCAGGGATCGATCGATCCCAACATGAGTGAGGTGTGGGTGGATCTTAGCTAGAGATGGGCAGGGCATAGCTAAAACTGGAATAGTCCATTGAGATACTGGAATTTCATGAATAAATTACTTAACCCTTTAATGGTCCATCTGTCCAAAAACAGCTTCTGCAGTCTTCTTGAGGAATGTCCATTTGCAGGCCAAAGGAAGACTATTTTTTTAATTTTACCACTGGAATGATTTGATTAATATCCAGTGTCAATCTTGGATTTTCTGCAAATTTTCCAAAAAATCCTTTAAAACACCACCTCCTTATCCAATGTCCTAATTTCAATGAAACTTTGGTGGGATGATCCTGTTTTTTTGGTGCCTGTCTTGGATTTCCAAAAATGTCCAGGAAACCATTTAAATTATTACACAAATTGTGCTTTGAAAATTTTAATTTCTGTCAAAATGTCTATAGGACTAGCTGCATGTAGAACTTTATACTTGAAAGCCAATGTCCCAGGTTAGCGATACAGGCCATTTAGGTCTTAAAAAATTGTGGTTGTAATTTCCAGTCTTGGCCAGCAATATTGGCAAATGGACATTCACTGAGCGAAAATCTCAATTTTCTTGAAAAATCTTGACCATTGAAGCATTAATTGTTATAAGTAGCATTTTGAGTGCTTTGAGGTGCTGGTGTCACGAAAGGGCTTAATGGTTACATTTAGGCAATGTAAACTGTATCGCGTAAACCAAACACAGAAGACATATGAGAGAGTATGGGGACGCATAGACGTCTTCATTTCTGTAGTGAGGCTACGAAGAGCCTTTCATAACATTTAGTGCTAGCACATGATACATAAGTATCTCCCGGAGACAAGAGCCGACAATCGCCGTGTGTCACACTGTCAGCTGTCCCCTGTATTAGCTCAAATGACTGACAACCATCCAACATAATGCATAGTCTAGCACAGGATAGTACCGACCCACCAGAATGATAGCGGCGCAGCTGATACATGTACATATTCACCTTCTTGATGAAGTATGCCGAGATGAGATCTGAAACAACAATGAAATATAGGTACACATACGTATGAAATAAATGAATCCACTTTTAGCTGTGCCCTAGCCATCTCTGGCTACGCTCTGCCCATGCTTTGTACAAGTTGGGATCGATTTATATACTTTATTATTGAGCACTGAATTCCTGGAAATCCAATTTCAAAGTAACTATACAGGTAAGTTGTTGAATATTTTGAAACTAATGTGACTGGGTACTAATTTGACTGGGTGCTGTTGCTGCCTATGGCAGCGCCCAGTCAAAATAGTTTCAAAATATTTAACAGAATGTTTATTATATAGTAGACATATACAGGGAAAGTAACGACATACATAGGGAATGCTGTAACATTCTGTGCCACATCAACAAATGCTTAAAAGATCTTGCTATTCAACAAGCAGGCTCCCTAGCAGATGAAATCACTGCCACGGATGACTGTCACAAAATGTTTCGGACAGCCCGAGCTCTGAGAGTTACTGACTACACACCACCACTCACTGTACACAACTCTGAAGGACACTATCAGGGCTGACCAGGGCAACTCGGAGGCAATTCAAGAATGGTTCAAGGAAACAGTTTACTGACCACAATGATGAGCCCTTGCACATGCTCTCAGGAGACCCTAGGCCATTACTAACATCAATTAAAACAGCAGAAGCTGATAAGGCACTCAAAGCCCTGAAAAATGGATGTGCATCCGTTCCTGATAGCGTGAGCAATGAACAATTCAAATACGCAAGTGACATCTCAAAACCGATCACGCACCTAATTAATTCAGCTTTTATTTACCGCCATTCCATCAATGCTATAGGCCTGTTGCAATGAAGATGAGTTATGACTAGTGAGACTACTACTTGCAGACACCAAGTTGAGTACCAGTTAACTCGGGAAAGTTTGAGACATCAATTGGCTCTCCGCAAGGAGATGGTCTATCCCCTGTGCTTCATAGACGAGGAAAAGAACCCTCTTGACGAACTTCTCCCAATATCTGCAAGCAAACTAAAAATTAAGAATCTCTATGAATGAATCCAAAACAGAGTTCATACATGTCTACAAAGCATGAAACTAAAGAGAATGATGATCCAATTCGTGGTGGCAAACCAGGGACGAAAATTAAATTGTGGGCTCTGCTTTGTAGTACTGCTGACATTGTTGCACGCTGCGTCATGTGGAACAAATCTTTCCAGTCATGGACTCTATATATTTGCAGATCAAAGATGCCCTTGACAAAAAGATTAAGTTTGTACCACGCAACCTGTACCTTCGTGATGTAATGCAACCTGTGTATCCTTGATGCTGTATAACTAACAGCTAGGCAGCTCCAAAGGCAGCTCCAGACAAACTGGATGCCGGCCGCCTATACACCATTACTGGACACTGATGGCCAGATGGCATAATTTCCAATGATGCACTATACAAGATGTGTAATATATCGTCGCTGTCCATAAAAGTTGCCCAGCAAAGATGGCCCATGTACTAAGGATGCCAGAAGACACACTAGCACAGAGAGCCTTGGAATTCGCCCTACTGGGAGCCAGCAAATATAAAGCGAAGAGAGACCGTCATTGCATAAATGTGTTAAGCGTGCTACGAGGTGACCAAGAAAGCAGGACTCGGTACACTGAAATAAAGAATGGACCAGAGGAAGCTAGTTTTTGGTTGAAGACATAAAACAGTGGTCAAAAGCGAAGAAGGACTGATTGCAGCTGTAGGATGTTTCTACTACTTAAGCCGCAGAATACAGTAATCATACATACAAAGCCATACTATTCGTACAAGTGACCAATTTTAAAGTTCATGATGGACAAAGCTGTCATTCATTACGTATTTTGATTGTAACATCGCCTACATGTGACGTAATTGATTATGATGACATATACTTGATCGACAGATTGGATTCATCAATTACAGATTTCAGTTTCAAGACCGCCATGCAGGTAAGCTGACAACTGGTTGACTATTTGACGAGACATGAATGTTCTACATTTTGGAATTTGGTCCTATATTTCCGACGTTTAGGCATTTTGGAATTTGGTCCTAGATTTCCAACTTTTAGCCATGTCCCACTTTTTATCAGAAAGAAAAGGTTATATTTTTGTAGTAGAATTTAGTGTATGTTCTTTCCACTTTAACATAATTTATAATTGTAGTCCTTTGTTCACACCAAAATGCTTGAAACTAAAATTATAAAATTATATACTTTTATAAGCTTAAATTGTAGACCTCAGTCTTGAAATGAAAAAGATCTTAGCATATGATGATTTCATTCCATATAAATTAGTACCATTTTTAGTTGTGAATCGGAAATTAGTGATACATATCTAACTCAATTCCATCACCTAAAGAACTTAAGTAATTTATTAGGAATGAAATCATCATATGTTAAGATTTATTTCGTTTCATTAAATTGAGACACATAAGTTGAACCTCTAAAAGTGCTGCTATCCAATTTTATTTTCCTGTATTTTGGTGTGAATGTGTGCTTTTTAAAATCCTTTCAACCGGGAAATCCTGATATATCAATTCCGTGGAACACAGACGGAAACAATTTTGAATAGTTTGAATAAGAGCCATTAATCTGTCAGGCAGCAGCACCTTCCAGTCGAATTATTAGCTCACCTGTCCAGAAAGGCCAAGTAAGCTTATGGCGTGGCATCCGTCCATCTGTCCATCAACTTTATCTTTAAACCACTTCTCAAGAATCACTGGGCTGATTTCAAATATATTTCACAGGAAGCATCCCTAGGGCATAGAGATCCAAGTTTGTTCAAACGGAGCTGATCGTTCAATTCGATTCAAAACTCATGAAGCGTCATCTAGGACAACAGCTGAACCAGATTTGTTCAAGGGAACTTGATTGGCCACATACTTTGACAGCCATCTTGGATGATCTAGTTTTCGCGAAAACGACCCCCACAACGGCTGAACTGATCAGGCTGAAATTTGGCAGATATAATTAGGTACTAAGGGCCAATAAAGTTTGTTCACGGGAAGTTGATTTGTCAAAAAACCATGGCCATCGTGGACCAATTAAAAGGAAAAGTGTTTGGCAGCCATATTTGGATTTTTTTATTTGATGGATTTTGAAGCTGAAATTGGTTTTATGCAGGTTTTTGGATATGCTGATATCAAATTTGCCACTTTCGAAACTCAGTTTGGTGGCGATCTTGGATCATTTTCCTGCCAAAAACTCCCATACTAAACCAATAGGAAATTGAAAATGTCTTCTTGAGAACCACTGGAACGACTTCAGTTATATTTCGCAAGGATCTAAGTTTGTTCAAACTAAGATGATCAGCCAATTAGGCTACTGGCCATCTTGGATTTTGGCCGATTTTTAGAAACACATTTAAAGATCTTCCAAAACCACTCGGGAGATCGATTAAAAACTCATGATGGATCATCTGGAGCAACAGCTGAACCACGTTTGTTTGATTGAAATTAATTGGCCAAATGCTCTGCTTTCATCTTTGATGATCTAGTTTTCATGAAAATTACCTCTAGAAGTGTGGAATGCATCGGACTGAAATTTGGGAGATATGATTAGACACTAAGGGACTTTAAACTTTGTTCAAGGGAAGTTGATTCGCTAAAAAACATGTGGCCATGGTTAAATAAAAAATGTAACGTGTTTGGCAGCCATATTGGATTTTTTTATTGATGGACTTTGGAGGCGAAATTGGTTTTATATAGTTTTTAAGTATGCTGATTTCAAATTTGCCAATGTTAAATCTGTCGGATAAACGGTTACGTGGCCATGCTGAGCAAACATTTTTAGCGATGCCGTGCGTTCGCTACAGTAGGATAATAATCAACTTGTTGATGGTGGATAGAAGCAGGAGTAGAAGAAGACACTCATGACCCGAATTTATTAATTTTTCTTGTAAATAAAATTTAGTTGGCTATATTAATCTGACATTTTATTGGACTAGGTAATGGAATTTGCAAGCAAAATAAGATTTTGTTAGTAATATGATATTCTCATAAACGAGATCGGCGAGAAAATACAAAACTCTGAAATGGCGCCTTTGAGAGTGTCATAAGCGATCTACAGCTACAGATCTATGATCCAAACCAGCTCTAAGCCGCTCACGTGTCATCCAAGAGCCGCTTATCACCAGAGTCCTCGTATTCACCATGTAAAAAACGTTATTCAATGTAATCTGGTGTGCCTGATACGTCTCGTCTTCGACTAAATTTAATCACCATCAACCATCATCGGCCTCATTTCATCCAGCCAGTGTTTCTTGTTCCTGGACTGGAAACCCAAGCTAGATGGAACCTGATGCCTAGCTTGGGTGGGAAGCTGCCTTCTCTGCCCATAATTTCATCATGTGAAATATCTTTCAACAACACCAGTTTGACCGCCATACATTTCACATTATGGTGGATATAATCTTCTGAAGAGTTCAAATATTTACCATCTTTGCGATGGCTCTACTTTTTCTGAAATGTTCAGACATTGGTAGTATTTACTATCATCTTTCCGTCATCTTCCGGTCTTAGTCTTCTGGATTGGTAACTGACCAAAGTTATCACGCTGATTATCACAGCTCTAGAGGTTGTCGCTTCATAGCACTAATTTACAGAACATTCTTGCTGTTCATTCGAGGTATTTTTCTACATGGATGGCGACCTAGGATAGAGTTTTACACTCATATTTTCAATGGACCTTTCCATTGTTAGTAATGCCCCGTCCACCACTAGCTAATCTCCACCCACACCTCGCTCGTGTTGGGATCGAACGATCTCTGAACTCCCTGACTATCAATTTCCGGAAAACTATACAGGTAAGCCTATGGCAGCAACAGCGTCCAGTCAAATTAGTTTTAAAATATTCAGCAACATGTTTATTAAATAGTAGAGACATACAATTCGTACACCGTGTCGGACTATTAAGCGTTTAAGACGGACTACATGTTCATCATTCATGGCATAATTGATTATGACGTCAGCCTACACGTGATGTAGTAGATTCATTTTATACAAAGTAGTAAAGAGGGTTTGGCGTTTCCCTTTAAAGACGGGACATATAGAATCATTTATAACCTAATGAATATGACGTCATCCTACACGGCGCTTAGCTGATTATGACGTCAGATTGATAGATTGATACTCTGGAAATGTGAATTCTCCGCTATGACAGACTGGATCTCCGTCATCTGTTCGTTTCTCTACTATGAGGGGATTTCTGTATTCAGCATCATCATTTCTACGATCAGTTTATCAGATCATATACCTTATATTTCCGTATACTTCAGACTGCCCAGATTCCTGTTTATGCAACAAAATCTCGAAATATTCCATAACTAGATATTAATACTTATTTCTTAAATTTTTATTTCAAGTCGATTGGATGTATGTGTCATATTTTTTAATCAAGTATTTTACTTGTCCAAAGCCATACACTCCTTTATCAACATAGCTTTATTGATTTGATTTATTTGCTCACTAAGGCATAGGACCTTGAGTGTACATTTATACATTATACATATTGACAATTAAATTATTATGCTATACAATAATCTAGATACCTACTCATAACTAATACAGTGAAATTCTCTTTAGCGTTATATTCACAAGCCCTTCAACAGCATAATAACTTTTGCGAAGGCGGGCGCACACAGTTTAAACATGGCTTGGGCATATTATTTATACAGTTTTCACCAGTAGCCTATATAACATATTACCTATGGGATGAATAATACCATACAATACAATTCGTAGGTCTAAGCATGCTAAAGTTCTCTAGGCATTTCTACCATATATAGAAACTATGGCCGTGTTTGGATTGCGCATGTTATTTCATGTCCTTGAAGGAGTTATTTCTTAACGTCGAAAGAAAACTCGATGGTCCTTATGTGCATTCGTAGAAAACAATCACTACGCACGTATATACAACAAGGGAGGCAAATCCGGAATAAAAGTTGCATAATATACGATCTCGATCTGAACTCCCTGATTATCGATTTCCAGAAAGCTATACAGAAGAGCTGTTGGGTATCTTGAGGCTAATTTGACCGGGCGCCATTGTTGCCTGTGCCTATTTGTTTGAGCCTAGCATGTTACCGACTAACCTTACTATTCAGCTCGATAGGATAGAATAAAGTGGTTAGGGACAATTTCTTCATTTAGTGTAGGCCTCTTTTCCGGTTGTTGCGGTAATGTAGCCCCGCACTCCGGCAAGGTTGTGTAAAATTGGCCAGTTACCTATAGGGCCTGATATATGTTAAGTTATAGTGTCTTTCCACGATCCACCAGCCGTATGGTTTATTAATTGTATGGACTCCCCATCAGCACGTTGATCAGGTCCGACCCTGAGAAACTATCGGAGGTTTCCGAGCGGTGATGGTTAAAGTGCTGATTTACATACATCTCCCCCGTATCTTCGGATTCTTGTTAGCTAGATAACCATGCCAATGAAGGAAGCACTGCAAAAACATATAGTTATAAATGTGAGTTAGTCGATTTTCCGGCCCGCAGTGCATAGCTGAGCATATAGGAATTTAATCCTAATGACAAGTCAACTGTTAGATCCATAGGACTCGGTGACGGACGAGACGCGCATCTCCATCCAACTTGTTGCAGCATCTGGGTGAGATCTTGGATTCTGCCACGCCCTTACGGGAAGAACGCTCGCGATGGATATTCGCCTCTCCATCCCCACCATAACGTCATGTTAGTAATCAAACTTGCTTGTGTGAAACGTAGCCATTGTCCAGGTGAGGTTTTATGTGGTTGCGGAGCAAGGTAGCCCGATTTTTATCGAATTCGGATGCCTTGTGTTGTAACATGTACGCATGCTGTCCTTGGAGGTAGATGATATTCCAAAGTGACCTATGGGAACCTGAGCGTCTGCGCCCATTGGACAACTGTATCTAAAGATAGGTAGGAATCCCTGCCACTTGCGGCCAAAGCTAGTTTCCGATTCTAACAACGAATTTGTAGGTTAGACTGTAGCAGAAGGCCTGCATAAATAAAGCGACATCTACCAATCTTTGGAACTACATAAGACGGTGACCTGGGAATTCATCGGAAATCATTTGTCCCGTCTCCATGTAAACCAGCGTGCAACACCTTAACAGTAGCTTCACTGGGATTTTCAGCACTTAGCATTTTCTGTTGAACAAAAGAGTGGCCCTTTTTGCCAGGTCTTTTCCTCTGCTTCGGCGTCGGAGGCATTTTCCTGTGATGGAGGCCCGTACGAGGCACTTTCCTCTCGCAACAACATTTTCTTTGTGTGTGTGACATAAATAGTTGGGACAACACCGTGTGGTTCAATCTTGGCAGCAATGGTCGCACGGCCCCACTGGAATATCAGTGTTCCACTGGCTCTAGAAGCCGGTCTTTGTATTTCTCGGAGAGACATCATATGGGATCCGCAGCTAACCAGCCATCCCAGTCATCGTGCACTTGTAGTGCGATGGGCGGAAACCTAATGGCGGACCAGTACATACCCCCATGAGCTACAAGTGGCAACCGATGTGAGGCTGGAACGAGAAGCGAACCCACGCCTACACTCAACACCCACGAGTTTCAGTCTCCTTCATCCGACAGTCAGCTCTCCATCGATATGGAAGTAGCATCATATGATGGACATACTGCTCGCGGGCTCACCGACAATGTTGCTAATTTCCCTAGTGCAGAATGACCAGCACTGCCTCAACACAAGTTCTCACCGATCAGCAAGGGAACATTCCGCGATGCCTCGCAGGCGGCAACTCAATACATCACTTTATCGGATCTCTGTGATAGGCCACCACCATCTATGCCAGATCACGGACGACTGCGTCAAAGACCCCCATAGGGGCAACCACAACCTTCACGACCATTATCTTCGCCTACATCATCAATGGGTGACCAGTGGCCGGATGCTCATGTACCATTTCCCGTATTTCCTCCTTTTTGCGCGTCATCACCTTATTATCCAACAGTACCACATTATGAACCGGAGGAAACGGCTACACCATTTCAGCAATACATCAGAAAACATCCACACTGCACACACCCGCTTCAGTCACCTGCATCTCCTCCGTATGAGGTATATATCTCACAGCATCAAGAACGTCCACGTATTTTACACAGCACGCCTCCACCCATCTACAGACCTACAC
This sequence comes from Chaetoderma sp. LZ-2023a, assembly GCA_034401795.1. Lineage (NCBI taxonomy): Eukaryota > Metazoa > Mollusca > Caudofoveata > Chaetodermatida > Chaetodermatidae > Chaetoderma > Chaetoderma sp. LZ-2023a. The sequence continues at coordinate 59,275,896 of CM067369.1, read as the reverse complement.
CTGTCTATGAACCCGCATCAGGGTGGTATTCGGCAGAACCCATGTACCATGTAACACATCATCAACGAGAATCACCTTCATGGACGCGTCAGCATCAACAGGGACATCGACAAGAAACACCACCACCACATCCTACACACCGACCAGCATCCACATTCTCAGCAGTTTCGCCAGCACCACCACCAGGTTTCGCACCACTTACTTCTAAACGAGGACATGGCCGGATCATTCTCCCCACCCACCACCCCCGAATTTAGCTAATTATAAAATGCAATTTGAAATAATAAGTAGGACAAACCGGTGGAGCAATCGTCAAATGGGAGAGTATTTATCCGCAAAGTTGTCCCAAAAAGCTCTGCAAGTTCTGGCAGACTTAGGCATAGACTACACTCCATCCTACACCGAACTGGAGAATGTGTTGTCGGAACGATTCGGCGACACAGCCCTCGGAGAAACAAGTCAAATCCAACTAAAAAATCTACGTCGACGCTCGGAGGAAACACTACTGGAGCTAGCAAGCCGCATTCGTTGCTTAGTTACCTGTGCATACCCCAGCACACATCTCGAGGGCGTAACCCACTTACATCTTGACACTTTCATCGACGCGTTTAGCGGAGAACCCACACTAAAGGAAAAACTATTTCTCATGGAGTACGGCACCCTTCAACAACTTATGGCCACCGCAGTTCGGATCGAGAATTTCTCAGAAAGGGAAAAGAATAATCGCCGCCAACTACACCCAGTGAATGATATCAATGTCGCAACTACTACCAAATCAAACACAGCAACTACGAACACATCAGCAAATGCATAACATGCGCAACAGGAACAAACCCGTCAAAATCACGCGTCTAGAGGAAGAGGGCATGACCAATCCCATCGCAGGGCCACAACCATACCCAAGGACGCAGGAACCAGCATAATAATAGCAATAGGCAAAACATGCACGAAAGATTAGGAGAGATTACTGAACAAATCTCCGCACTCACCAATCTCGTTACAATACTCAGCACTACAGTCGCCACACAACCCACCACTAGACCACAACCCACCACAGCTTCCGCACCACCACCAAACACGTGCTTTGGATGTGGTCAGCCGGGCTGGAAGGACTGATGCCCAAACCAGCCTCCATCAACAGCTCCAACCGCTGTACAACGTACCACGCAGCCTGAGAATCCGTCAAATTAGCACAGGCACCGATTACAGAGTTGCTTCGGTGGACATTCCCACAACCTGGCTCAACTGCGATGCCTTGAGCAGAATCGGGCTTGAGGATGAATCCGGTGTTCCCTGAATTGCGGTGCGCAGAGTGGAACATGGAGAAAGTCACTCACGAACAAGCAACAGACGTGCAAACACGACACATATACGCATGGATCCAGGAGGGGGTACGTCCTCCCAGGGAATCTGTTACACCACTATCCGCAACAGCAAAGTACTACTACCAGCGGTATCAGGAATGCCACATTCAGCAAGGTGTTCTCTACATTAATAACCATTTGGTGATCCCGGAATGTTATCTAAACACAATCATGGAACAACTACACGATAACGCGGGTTATCTAGCTGTTGAGCAGACATTAACACAGATAAAACAGAGATTCCACTGGATCGGGATACGCGATAGTATAAAGACATGGGTCGCTAAATGTGTCCCATGTCAAAGACGTGCTGTTGGCCAGCACCATTCCGCACCAAATCAAATTAAGATCGTTGGTGCACCATGGGAGCGAGTGGCTATTGATCTGCTAGGACCCTTGAATACGATGGATGAAGGAAACAAATACATCCTCGTATTGCAAGATTATTTTACGAAGTGGTTGGAAGCATTTGGTTTGCTGGACCAAGAGGCATCCACAGTAGCGGAGGTCTTGGCAAGTGATGTGCTCTGCCAGTTTGGAATGCCTTATGAGCTGCACTCTGATCAAGGAAGTAATTTTGAGAGCCGGCTGATCTCCGAGCTCTGCAAATTGTTTCATATCGTCAAAACAAGAACAACTCCATATCATCCCCGCAGTAACGGTATGGTCGAAAGATTCAACTGTACACTTGCGGAAATGTTGACGAAGGAAACACGCCTTGATTGTAGAGATTGGGATTTACGACTCCCATATGTGCTCATGGCATACCGCACCTCAATAGTTTCCAGCACGGGTTATACCCCTTCGCGGTTAATGTTAGGCCATGAATTAGCCTTGCCACTGGATCTGGCCATGCCCAGGATTCCGGGAGAGAAAAATTCACCATCTCTCTACATAGAGCCCATGCGGCAGCAGATAGAACAGATTGATGAGCTAATGAGAGAAACTTTATCCACTGCACACCAGCGTCAGAAAACATGGCATGACTGGCGAGTGCACGGAGACCCGTATGAAGTGGGAAAAGTGTTTTGGGTACACGGTTCGCGACGATCTGCAAACGTGTCAATTGAAATGAGTTACCAGTGAAAAGGCCCCTATGTGGTAGCAGGTAAGACGTCGGACGTGACCTACTGTATCCGCGCGTCGGATGGTCTAACTTCAGTCATCCACTTCGATCGGCTTAAACCTTGTGTCAGCAATGACCCAGTACCAGAGCACGGACTGGGCGTCCCACGTAACACCAGTACCCAGATGGATGTCTCTCTGGAGACGAGTATTCCCAACGTTAGTCCTGAGCACAGCGGTGCTGGTTCGCCCTTTCTCTTACCAAGCCATGAGTTCATTGAACGATCGACTAACGCTGAGGACGATGACGTGGTACATACTCACCCTCTCCCTCCTCAGTGCGGGTCTACTTGCTCTGGGAAGTCGTATTTGAAGACTTTCTCGTTTGTGTTGTCCAAGGGGAAGGATGAAAAAGTTGTTCTACTGACTTCTTCCCATTCCCACCCACCACTTCGTTATTACCCCCATTATAGAGTTACCACAAGTGGAACCTGAGGCTTTCCGGGCCAAGCGTCTTGTGCGGTGGAACATGTGATAAACAGCATGGAAGTGAAGAGGCCGGATGAGGCCTTGGTTTGTTTTGAAGAACAGCAGAACCACATAATTCGGTGTACCCGTCTACAAATCGCACAACCACCCTCGGCCCAAGGTGCTCCCCATCCAAAGGCACTCCACTGCCCCTCACCAACACGCGTCTCTCGTATATACACTAAGTTCGGACATCATTTGTTCTGTCCACTTCACACTCCACTCGTCGTCTGTAGACTGTCACTCTTCAGATATGAGTGAGTATGCTGTTACAGAGGTGGCATCCTGCACCGCAGCAACCGCCCCCCCCCCCTCTCCTACCCTACCCCTCCACCAACCCACACACCCCACCACCCCTACCCCACCACCACCCCGCTGGATGTGGGCACAGGGAAGCAGCCTGTTCAGCAGACTCTCGGCTCAAATCTTCCCGGTACTTAAAAACTACGACAGAGTACCAACCATCGTGTAATGGGAGATGACAAACTCTCCATCCAACGAGCAACCCCGACCACACATGTCCGACCAAGCCCCTCATCAGCAGTCAGAACACCACACCAGACACAGAAATCCAGGAGCACACAGAACACACTTGCCCACAAGGCTGGATACGTCAATTCACCGTTGTGCGAATGCCACATACACATCGGGTTATAAAGAGGATATAATGGGGACATTCAACATCACCAACAACAAGGAATAGCAATCACCTAACATTTTAAAACGAAAATGCTAGAGACATATCTTTCTGCAACAGTCCCTCCCGCACAGATGTGGGGAGTTCGTAACTTTCCGCAATCCCAACTTTTCCGCATCCGCAACAGACTTGGCATTCACCGGCGTGGAAACCTGGATATGCCCAATCCGCAATACACCAGCATCACACAGCATCCCCGATTTGCCTACAACAGAACACTACCACCATCAATGCCAGTCAACATTTTCCGCAATCACCTTATCCAGCTTATGGAAAACTGATCATGCGGAAAGAAGGGACACTTCCACAGCCATCTACAGTGCGCGCTATGGGGGATTCCACCCACTCCCCCCCCCCCCCCCCCCCCCCCCGGAATCGTCGTACGGAAATAGCTCAAATATTATACTTCAATCACACATAATAACAGTCAATATTGTTAAAAGAGCAGGATGCCCACAGTCTGTTGTCTGTCACGAGTAGGATTTTGCTACCGAAAAGTTGAATTCGTTAATGGATTGATTCAAGGTACGACAGCTCCCTACTTCATCATCCATGCTCTAAAGTAACTCTGTCCCACCTACGGGCCCGCCCATTACAGAGGGAAATACATCATGTCCAATAAAGTTGACACCGCACTTCAATTACCCGCCCTGCCCTCAGGTAATAAAAACGTCACACTTCACAACAGCACAAGAATCATCCGCAGATAAACAGCCACGCGTATCAAGGAAAATCATCAACACGACAGAAACATAGACACTCAGGTTGACTGTATTCACAATCTCCATACGACGGTATTGTAATTGTAAACTGAGGTACACACTTTCCGAGCTGTATTATAATAAATTAAGTTTGGTCTAGGTAGGGATGGGACTAGTCCTACCCACAGAGGAGGATGCTTGGCAGTCCGCCCACCCGGAAAACACAGACCAGCTTGGCGGAATTAATATACTTAATTTCTGCAAGACGTGGAGCTGTTTAAACCAAACAATAGTTATAGACAGCTATATTGTCCTTTTTTGGTTAAGAACACCATCGTTCTACCGTTATACACATCATTAACCCACGGGCCAATGAGGCGGCATCAAAACTTCAACAGTATAATATCAGGGAGAATTTCAAATATTCTCTTACCAACATATTCCCGCACAAGATCAACATGGGCTGGAATACACCTGTTACAGACAAACCACAGATGCATGTATAAGATCACGCGCATACAGGGACGCTGTTTCGAGGAACATATTTTAAAACATATATTTCCGTCTTCTGCATCAACAACAAATAATCAGCAGCATCAATACTCCGCCATTACGTAAATATTGCTAAGTTTCCGGTCAACCACGTGCTTTCACAACAAGAAACCACATGACTTTCACTTCTATTTCCAGTAAATTGGATAAAAGTCTTTAAACACAAGAGCCGCCCAAAGTGCACATGTACCACCGCGTGATGGAAGAGGCGAGAGGCGTGAGTCAGGGCAATTGCCACTGACGTCATCGCGCTCTCCCACACCCCATCGGGCACTCCAGCCTGAAATTAAAACAGGCAAGTTTATAAGCATCCAATCTGAAAAACCGCTTCACGCTAATTAAAAGGTGAGCTTCCATGGGAATAAGTAGTTTCGAGTTTTTACGTTGATCGCTGACTTGTTTTTCCTTTGAGTGGAGACGAAAGTGACACACCTTCCTTCTTATATTTATAATCACTGCCTTTACACAGGAGGAATATTTCATCTGACTCCAGGTTTAAATGTATCCAAACTTTCCTTATAGGCCGTGACCAAATCACCCTAAAACTTTCGGGTGTGGTCATCTGCCCTCCTCTAAAAGGAGGAGATCGTGCACTGAAACTTCGTCTTCCCGTCAAATTCGACACTAGGGAAGAACAAGCATTAGGCTACTTTCGTGTCGCAAACCAAATTCTGCTGATTTCTTATTATTTATTTTTCACTTCTATTAATATTATTTGGCCAGGAAAAGTATGAAGAGTTAGGAAAAATAGATTAGGTTAGGCAGTCCGCACCGTTATCAATATGCGGAAATAAGATGTCACTTACAGAGGACCTTACCTTGTCCGACAGCTCGGAGGAGTCAGCGCCTGCTCATTCCAGAATGAAGTATCCATGTACAGCATTACAGCTCAATGGACAGCCGTGTATGTGCACGTTTTCCCGCAATTCAGACTTGACGCTTCATATCAATCGTGATCATCTTTTTCAACGTGCATTCTGTACGGAATGCAAGTACCTTTAAACAGCTACACGTTACAGAGTGACGCACAGGTTGACAGAAGCATCGTGTGCTAGTAGTAACATTACAGCCTGGTGAACAAAGTGAGAATGTTGAAGTGCGAGCCACTCATTTTGAAACTAGACTTCCGCTTAATGTGCTTCCTACGGGAAGGATGGCCAAGACCAAGCGTACGAAACGGCGACAACCAGACTTTCCGCATTACAGACCAGCAACAGCAGCCATCGCATCCACCACGCAACATGCACTAAGTCATTACGTAGCATCAGCCAACGTCACGACGGAATCATCAGCACCAGCAGCACCTCCAGTAACGGTACCAGCATCACCTGCAGTTTCCACTCCGGCAGCACCCGCAGCAACTTCACCGTCCGCATCACACACGACATCAGCTTCCGCATCCATAGTTGGCCAACCAGTTTCTGTGGTTATTTCAACACCGCTGACCATATCCGAACAGGAGTTACAGGACGTTTCAGACAGATCTATATCTCCTTGTAGTCTTATCATCGACGAGGAGATCTGCCTTATGGAAGCAACACTAACCACCACAACATCACGAAGCAACATCACGTCACACCCGCGCAGCAGCACTCCTACAGATCCAACAGTTTGGAAAGTAACTACACCGGATCATCCTTATGCCAGAAAGAAATACCTCGTGCATTCCATGGAAATCCGTGACGACTTCCAGTGAACTTCTGAAGGCCACACAAAATCCGGAAATTATCTGCCAGCACCACATCAGCATCCACATCAGCATCCGCATCAGCATCCGCAAAAGCATCATCGTTTCAGTGACCACTCATTCAATTTACGGCACTCAGTCCACCTGCAGCACGGACACCAACCACAACTTCAACAACAACAGTAATGTCCGCAGTCTCCACACCGCCACCAGTTCGCACATCACCAGTCATCATCTCCGCCACCACCAGTGCTTCAATGAATACGTCCGCACCATCTTCCAGCTATAGTATTACCGACCTGGGCCTGCTTAGTAGTGATATATCGGCAGCAAAGGACCATCCGCTACGTCCGTCCTGTACGAGTCCGGGTAACCAGACACGCTGGGGAAACTTCACAGCGGATGTTTGTGGACACTACTGCCGAGGTTATCAGCTACGCTGGGACTGCCTGATAAACTAGTCTTTTTACCGTATTATTATTTGATATTTTTCTTATTATTTTAGTTCCCATGTCAATACGACGGGACGGATTGTGGGTTAGTGTAAGCTACCCATGCGGATCCGATCTAACGGGCCGCATTATATTAAATATATACAACTATGTGCATCCATTTATTTACCCGGGGATGCACATATAATTAGCATAATCTGTGATACTCTTCTCGGCTATAGTTATGTGATTAATATATATATTTACATTATATAAAAGCTGTATTGTAATTGTGGTGCGTTGGAGCTTGAGTGTTCTCTGCGGAAAAATAATTATCCGCATCCAAGAGAACACGCATGCGAGCTATTGTTTAGGTGATCAGTGATCTAAATAATAAAAGTATGCATACACCGAGAAATAAAAACAAAACAAAGAAAACAAAAGACCTGAAAAAATAATTCCAGGTCAAAAAATAAATCAATGGTATGCCTCCCTCCCAAACTCTTTCGCACCCTATGCACGCTTTCTTATGAACATGTGTCTTTTGCGTCACACTCCTCTCGGCTGCACGCCTACTCAGGAAGTCTATAATTCCTGCCTAGCATGCTCCCGCGCGTTCGATCCACCATGCGCGATCATTTGCCACGTGTGTCAAACTAGGAGGGGGTGGTGTAGCATGGACCGACCGGACGGGTACTGACCGTCCCAGCAAAGCTGGGTACAGAACGGCCACTTGTTCTTGGTAACGATCATGACTAGAATAAAATGAGCTTTCTAGAACTGTCAACCATTTTAAAATCGGCCTAGAAATGGCTGAGTTATCCACGAAAATCCCCTTAAATTATCTTCAAAATATTGCTTTTGACGTAGTAATCGCGTGTATGAATAAATAGAATGAATGTTCTAGATCGTGGTAAATACGTCACTGATCTGGCTGCATGCTGATTGGCTATTGCTCGGCCGCTGATTGGCTGAGGCATCTGCCTCTGACGTCACGAGTAGTATAAAATGGGTGAAAAATCGAGAATCAGGAGCATTGCCGGTGTGGAAGGCAGCGCAGGACAACTGGATGACGGATGCAACTATTGAACTACAGTGATTCTCACGTTAACCGGTGTCTCACAGATCCCAGCACATCCACGGTGCTAGGATGTCCTCGGCTTCCACAAGTTTTTGGACACTCCCGGACGGCCATCCGGTGGTAATAAACTAAATTTAAAGTTAGACTTTCTGCATCCGGACATTCCTAAGGGAGCATTTCCGAGAGTGGGCTGTGCAGGCCCGGGATGTGATGCTACAGAATGTAGAGCTATGGTGATTCTTGGTGGATGAGTCGCCGAATCTGCCAACCACACTGTAAAATGGACTTCAATTTACACACTGCATGTCATGTGTGTTTTAATTAACTTTTTGACCACAGTCTGGTGGAACTTTGCTGGGTGCGCCGCAAGACCTATGCAATGTATTCCGCACCGTGTGCCAGTTATGTAACTGCTTAACATTATCAAGCCCTCTCTTCTTATGGGCAAACTTCAACTTTATTGTTTCCATCGCCGGACAGATAACTTTCTCACTTCCGTAAAAATTGTATACTAGCTACCAAGACTATCTAATAGACATTACTTTACTGCTCTGTTTCACTGTCCTGAGTCTGTACCGTGTCTACCCTGTCGGGAGGAGTCAGCTTGAAGAGACCTACCTGCGGAAATCAGCTGCGGAGATCTGCCTGCGGAAACCCTTCCATCCTCAGAGAACGTGTCAGCTCGCACTATGGATATGCTAGTGCCTCAATTTCAGCAACATAGTAGCCTGTTCCGTAGCGATGCCTATTAGGTACTCAAGTAGCTATACTATTGTACTATTGTACATTTAATTATCATTTCCGCATTTGGTACCGATGACTAATAAGTACCTTCCTGGTCTTACGACCGCAAGTTATAATTTCTTTATTACTGTGCAGATTACCCTTGTTTACTGTAGGTGCTTTCAACCAGCCGCACCGTTTAGGTCCATCAATCTGTGCTATTTAGCTACCCCATTTAATTATATTCTAATCATTATATCTACTTATTGCATTGGTTAGTTGTATATGGCAGATAGCCATCTGCTTAATATGTTTTGTTTAATTGTAGAAAACTTTGGACCACAGTACGCTAGGAAATATTATACAGCAACATTTATATTTGCATCACTTTATTCCCGCCATCATCAATTTTACACTGAGGTCACTGACCGTGCTCTAATTGTTTGAGCCAGGCATGTTACTGACTAACCTTACTATTCAGCTCGATAGGATAGAATAAAGTGGTTAGGGACAATTTCTTCGTTTAGAGACATATAGTGTGCGCCTCTTTTCCGGTTGTTGCAGTAATGTAGCCTCGCACATCAGAGGTTTCCGAGCGGTGATGGTTAAAGTGCTGATTCACATACATCTCCCCCGTATCTTTGGATACTTGTTAGCTAGATAACCTGTCAATGAAGGAAGCACTGTGAAAACATATAGTTATAAATGTGAGTTAATTTGTTGATTTACCGGCCCGCAGTGCATATCTGGGCATATTGGAATTTAATCCTAATGACAGGTCAACTGTTAGATCCGTAGGACTCAGTGACGGACGAGACGTGCATCTTCATCCAACTCGTTGCAGCGTTTGGGTGAGATCTTGGAATCCGCCACACTCTCACGGGAAGGACGCTCACGATGAATATTCACCTCTCCATCCCCACCATAACGTCATGTTAGTAATCAAACTTGCCTGTGTGAAACGTAGCCATTGTCCAGGTGATGTTTTATGTGGTTGCGGAGAAAGGTAGCCGGATCTTCATCGAATTCGGATGCTTTGTGTCGTAAAATGTATGCATGCTGTCCTTGGAGGTAGATGCTATTCCAAAGCGACCTACAGGAAGCTGAGCATCTGCGCCCATTGGACAACTGTATCTAAAGATAGGTAGGAATCCCTGCCACTTGCAGCCAAAGCTAGTTTCCGTTTCTAACTAATTGGTACGTTAGACTGTAGCAGAAGGCCCGCATAAATAAAGCGGCATCTCCCAATACAGTATCTTTGGATCTACATAAGACGGTGACCTGGGAATTTTTCGGAAATCGTTCGTTCCCTCTTCACGTAAACCAGCATGCAACACCTTAACAGTAGCTTCACTGGGATTTTCAGCACTTAGCATTTTCTGTTGAACAAAAGACTGGCCCTTTTTGCCAGCTATTCTCCTCCGCTTCGGCGTCGATGGCATTTTCCTGTAATGGAGGCCCACGCGAGGCACTTTCCTCCAGTAATAACAATATTATCTTTGTGTGTATTAGGGGTATATTAGCTTATATTGAGCTACTTAGTGACCTCGTTGCGGATGCTTCTCTTGCGGGGATACATCTGTGGATTCAAGAACCTGTGTGGTACCTCCGGCGAGACCACGTGGAAAGAACATCAGTTGGCTCTATATTGTGTATTATTGTGTGCTAATTTACGGCCAAACGATCATCTTGTTTGTATAGTATATATTAATATTTCTACTGTTTTAATTACACATTGTTCCATTCTCTAAATTAGTATGGACAGACATACCAGTGACACAAATAATTGGGACGACACCGTGTGGTTCAATCTTGGTGGCAATGGTCGCACGGCCCCACTGGAACATCAGTGTTCCACCAACTCTAGAAGCAGGTCTTTGTATTTCTCGGAGAGACGTCATACGGGATCCAGGACCCCGAGATCCGTAGCTAACCAGCCATCCCAGTCATCGTGCACTTGCGGTGCAATGGGCGGAAACCTAATGGCGGACCAGTACATACCCCTGCGAGCTACATCTACACCATAAACAGTCATGCACCATGTAGTCAAAACCCTTTGTATAATCGACGAAGACGCAGTACAACTTCCTCCCCTTATTTAACAAGTGAGAAATTACACCACTTAGGACATATATACGGTAGCCTACACATACCAGTCCTGAAACATGCCTGTATTTAACCCATTGTTCAGAATTTTGTTTACCTAGTGTACTTAACAGCGTTATCCCTCTGTGGTTCTTAACATCCATGGTGTTTCCCTTTTTGTGCAGAGGGACTAAAATTCCTTCGACCATATTTTGGGAAAACATCCGCTACTATAAATACTGTTGAACAGTAAATTTTTAAAAGGCAAAAGTTCGTTTATAACATTTTTGAAAAATTCGTTTATCAGCATGTCAGCTCCGACGCTGTTACAATTGTTTAATTGAGTTGCTGCCTTTCTAATCTAGGTATCGGTTATCATTGTGTTTAACTCGTCAATGGTACTAATGTTGTTCGTCGTTAGTTCTTCCTGTACGGAGTTAATTATATCAGGCTAAGCTTGGTAGAAATCGCCAGTAGGATTATTTACCTGTTTGAAAAGGTTGACGAAATCATCGAGATCTATGTTTATTTTACTAATCTTCTTACTGCGCGTTAAGTAGGTTCCAAGTTAGGATTTAAGATTGTTTTCTATTGTTCACTTTAACTATTAAGCGTGATGTGTGCTTATTTAATTATCTAGTACTTGGGCCTAATTATCTAATCAACCAATCCTTAAAGAAAGTTTCTTGAGCTACCCGGTATAATTTTATTACTGTTAGCCCAAAAGTCTGTATAGTTTTGAATTAAAATATGCATTAAAATTAATTTTAAATTTATTAAGATATTTGTTGATTGCCTCTTTCATGTATTCACCTTTAATGAGAATTAAGGGTTGATTGATTAAATTTCCAATCATTAAATTGTATAAATTAAATGTTATTTTTCTTATTAATTTATTAAACTATTCGGCTATTCTGTTAGTACCTATATATAAACTTCATGCAGCGCTTACAAATTTCAATACTTCAAATATTTAATATACTGCTCTTTCCATCCTATTCCTATATCATTTGTTATTTACTTCATCTCATCCATCATCGTGTTCGTCATTATGTACTGAATGCTAGATTAAATTCTTTTCCATTCCCATAGTTTTGTTTACTGGTTTTCTCTATCACATGCATATCAACCATTGTGTTTGTATAATAGAACTTTCCGCTTTATCCATCCATCACATGACGTCATAATTAACTATGTGACGTGTAGAATGACATCATAATAAATTAGGTCAGTATGACGTCACGAAGGGCGTAGATAAGCACGTCAAGAACGCATAGTTGAAGACGGACTATTCGTTGTTGTACCAATTGTATGTCTTTACTATTTAATTAATAGTATGTTGAATATTTTGAAACTAATTTCACTTGGCGTTGCCATAGGCAGCAACATCACCCAGTCAAATTAGTTTCAAAAAATTTAACAGCTTATCCATAGTTTTCTGGAAATTGATAGTCAGGGAGCTCAGAGATCGATTGACCCCAACACGGACAAGGTGTGGATGGAGCTTAGATAGAGATGGGTGCGGCATAGCTAAAACTGTAAAAGTCCATTGTTCATTCCTGGATAGGATGATGTTCTGGTTCTGGTAAAGAAGTTTAAACAATTCCTATCTTTTGAAACAAAGATCGGATCTGTTGAACCTAAGTTACTAGAATTTGAATTGTAGCATATCTGGGTTAACCAGCTTTGGATTATTTCCATTTATGACTTCAACAGTATTAAAGAGATCGATGGCGTTATTGTGGATTTTTAATGAGGAGTGTAGCCTCCGGGGGTACATGCTGGTCCGTCCGCATATTCTGTTCCGCAGCACCGCATGTACATGATGCGTGGTCTCACTGGTTAGCATCGGTTCTCTGGGTTACGGATCTTGTTTCACGACTCCGGAATATATAAATACCGACTTCTAGAGCCGGTGGAACGATAACGTTCCAGTGGGGCCATGCGACCATTGCCGCTATGATTGAACCATACCGTCTCATCCCGACTGTTCATGTCACCGGTATGGTGGTCCATTACTCAATTTAGGCGTTTAGACATAATCAATAGAGTAATATAAATACAGACAAACAATGCTACTCGTTTGCTAGTATGAGAGAAAATATAGTACATAGAGAACTAAGTTGGTGTCTTGTTTATAGTGGGCTCATCAGAGGTATCTCGCTGATCTCTAAATCCGTGAGGTATCCCTGCAAGGGAGAGTCCTAACGCGGCCACTTATGAAGGTTAATATAAACCATTATGCCCCTAACAAAATATTATTGTTGCGAGAGGAAAGTGCCTCACGCTGGCATCCATCACAGGAAAATGCCTTCAACGCCGAAGCAGAGGAACAGAGCTGGCAAAAAGGGCCACTCTCTTTTTCAAACATATGCTAAGTGTGTAGTGTGTGTCAACCTAGTGTTAGTTGTTAGGTCCATGTTCCATGCTTAGGCCGCAAGTGGCAGGGATTTCTACCTATCTTTTAAATACAAAAGCCTGAATGGTGGAAATGCTCGGTTTTCATATGGTCACCTTACGGAGCATCCCCATCAGATAGACAGCAGCCGAACATGTCCCGGTGTGGCAGCTCCAGAATCATATAACGATCTGGTTACTCACTACACTGCAACCACATACAACATCACTAGGACAAGACATATTTATATAAGCAACTGAAAAGCGCATACATACTTATATAGTGGGGAGGAGGAGACGGATATCCAACTATAGTGACCTTCCCGTGAGGGCGTGGTGGGTTCTAAGACCGCACCCAGTCACTGTGAAGAGTTAGAGGGAGATCCGCATCCCGTCCGTCACCTGGTGTGTTGGGGACAGATCACGTAGCATCGGAACTCGGGAACTAACATTTACCTGTTGCTAGGGCTATGTTTAAGAATGCCCAGAGATGCACTTCCTACTCTGGCATGGATATTTACGCTAACTGGTATCAGAGGATACACAGGGAGTGTTTGCGGAATCGACGCTTTAGTCTTCACCACTCGGAAACCCCAATAGTTTCCAGAGTCAGATCGCACCAAGGGAGGGCCAGCCAATTATAAGCCATGTAGCTGGAGGAGCATAGGAAGAGACAATCGCTCATATGTTAATAAGGAGGCCCTAAGGTATATGGCCTATTTATAACACTTAGCCGGTGTGCGGTGTTACATATCTGCTACATCCGGAAAAGAGGCTTACACAAATGGTTCCTAAAGAGCGATCGTCCCTAACTACCTTTAAACCTATCCCATCGAACTAGAATAGCCAGGTTTAGTCGATCTCATGTCAGGTTCGTTTAGTGAGAACCTGATCAGTGACCTCAGTGAAAATGTGATATATATATATATATATATATATATATATATATATATATATATATATATATATATATATATATATATATATATATATAACTATCACAATATTGACAGTAAATAAGGTCACACAGGCTGATTATCTGCGGATGAGTCTTGCACTGTCGTGAGGTGATGAGTGTTATTGCAGTTGGGGGTGGAGGGGGGGGGGGAGGTACTGCAGTGATTGTGGTGACATCTTTATCGGACATTGAATGTAGTCTCTCTGTAATGGCCGAGCCTTATGCAGATGGGACAGAGGTACTTAGAGTGAGGATGTCCAAAATGGGTGCTGTCGTAACTTGAATCAGACCATTGTCGAATTTCACATTCTGTGCCTATCCCATACTCGCTACTGACAACAGACTATGGTCATCCGGCTCTTGCAATAAAGAAATCTGTTATTACGTATGAATGAGGTGTTTATCTTTAGCTGCTTCGTATGTCGATTCCAAGAGCTGTGCGTGTCCTTGTGGCATGTACTGTTGATGGCTGCGATGTCTTCCTCCTCACCGTATGATCAGTTTTCCACATACCGAGGTGTGTGGTGGGGGGGGGGGTGCTTGTGGAAAATGTTGACTCATTCGGATGATGATAGCATTCTGTTGTAGGGACGTCGGGGTGCTATGTGATGCTGGTGTAGTGTGCGGTGGGCACATCCAGGTTTCCAAGCTGGAGAATGCCGAGTCTGTTGCTTTGCGGAAAAGTAGGGGAGGGGTGGGTGATGAGCTCACATCATTCATCCGGTAGGAAATGTTGCGGAAAAAGGTGTCTCTAACTTTTTCTGTTACAAAAGTTAGGTGCATGCTGCTATAACGTTGGTAACGTACATAGATTGTGACGACTATGGGGCTTGTTGCAATGAGATGCAGATTGTCTCCGTTATACCTCCTATAACCGGATGTGAATGTAGTGTTCGCACATAGTACAATTGACATATTCATCCTAGAGGGCATGGGTGTTCATGGTGCTCCTGCCTTTCTGTGTCTTGGTGTGATGTTCTGCCTGCTCACGGGGGTGGGGGTGGGGGGTCCTTGGTAGGGCAGTTGTGATTGGGGATGACCTTTGGATGGGGATGAACATCTCCCGTTACACGACGGTTGGTACTCTGTCATAGTTTTTAAGTACCGGGAATATTCGAGCCGAGAGTCTACTGAACAGCCTGCTTCTCCACCCACCACCAGTCGGTGGGGTGGGGGTGGTGGGGTGGGAGGGGGCTGGGGGATGGCTATTGTGCGGGATGCTCCCTCCTCTAAAACAGCAAACTCTCATGTTTGAAGATTGATAGTCAGCAGACGACGAGTGGAGTGTCAAAAGGATGGGATGTGTGATATCTGAACTCGGTGCAGAGATGAGGGACGCCAGTTGGAGTGGGCTGGTGTTGCTAATGGATGGGGTGCAACTTGGAGTGGGGGTGCTCCCGCAGTTTGAAGGTTTTGAGGAAGAGTGCATCGAGTTGTGCGGTTCTCCTGTTGTTGAAAACAGTACAAGGTCTCATCTAACCTCTTCACTTCCATCCTATTATATGTTCCACCCCACAGGAGGCATGGCCTGGGACAGCCTCAGCCTCTGCTTGTGGCAACTCTATAATTGGGGTAATAGCATGAAGTGGGTGGGATGGAAAGAGGTGGGAGGAACAACTTTTCCATTCTTCCCCTTGGACAGCACAAACGGAAAAGTCTTCAGATACGACTTCCCAGATCGTGTAGACCCGCTCTGAGGAGGGAGAGGGTGAGTACGTAGCTCGCCATCGTCCTCAGTGTCAGCCATGTGTTCACCGGACTCCTGACTTGGTCGGAGAGGGTCTGAACTGGCACCGCAGTTCTTTGGACTAACGTCGGGAATACATGTTTCCATAGACACATCTGTCTTGGTACCAGTGTTACATAAACTGTCCAGCCCGAGCTCTGGCACTGGGTCATCTCTTAACACAAGGTTTACGTCAGTCGAAGTGAATGACTGAGGTCATGCCATCCAAGGCGTGGGTGCAGTAGGTCACATCCAACTTCTTACCTACTGACACATAGGGGCCTCTCAACTGGTAACTCAGTTTACTCGGCACATTTGCAGAACGTCAAGTATCATGAACGCAAACCATTTTTCCTGCCTCATATGGTTCTCCATGCACTCACCGGTCATGCCATGTTTTCTGACGCCGGTGTGCAGTGGATAGAGATTTTCTTACTAACTCATGGGCTTGTTCCATCCTCTGCCACATGAGCTCTACATAGAGAGAGGGTGAATTTTTCTCCCCTGGAATTCTGGGCATGCCCAGATCCAAGGGTAAGGCTAATTCATGGCCTAACATTTACGAGCAGGGTATAACCCGTGCTGGAATATATCAAAGTGTGGTATGCCATGAGCATGTATGGGAGTCCTGGATCTCAATCATGACAATCAAGGTGTGTTTCCATAGTCAACATCACTGTGAGAGTTCTGTTGAATCTCTCTACCATCCTGCCGCCACGCGGATGATATGGTGTTGTTCTTGTTTTGACTATGTGTAACAATTTGCAGAGCTCGGAGATCAGCCAGCTCTCAAAATTACTTCCTTGGTCAGAGTGCAATTCATAGGGCATGCCAAAGTGGCAGAACACATTGCTAGACAGGACCTCTGCTACTGTGGATGCCTCTTGGTCTGGTAAAGCGAATGCGTCTACCGACTTCATAAAATAGTCTTGCAATATGAGGATGTATTTGTTGCCGTCATTGGTTGTATTCAAGAGTCCGAGCACTTCAATAGCCACTCACTCCCATGGTGCACCAACAATTTTAATTTTGAGTGGTGCTGTGTGGTGCTGGCAAACAGCGCATCTTTGACATGGGACACATTTGGTGACCCATGCCTTCACACTATCGCATATCCCAATCCAGTGGAATCTTTGGTTGATGCATTCCGCAGTTCTTTCGATGGCTAAATGTCCAGGACTGTCATGTAGTCATTTTAAAATCATGACTCCATAGCGCTCAGGAATTACTATTCAGCTGTTAATGTAAAGGATGCCATCATGAGTATGGCAATC
Source organism: Chaetoderma sp. LZ-2023a (assembly GCA_034401795.1). Taxonomy (NCBI): domain Eukaryota; kingdom Metazoa; phylum Mollusca; class Caudofoveata; order Chaetodermatida; family Chaetodermatidae; genus Chaetoderma; species Chaetoderma sp. LZ-2023a. The sequence goes on along the minus strand of CM067369.1, from coordinate 59,258,627 downwards.
CCGAAACCTCTGATAATAATATTTAGCCATTGCAGATGATGGGCTGATAGATTCCTTAGGAGGACGTACCCCTCCTGGATCCACACATATATCTGTCATGTTTGCGCGGCTGTTGCTTGTTCCTGAGAAACTTTCTCCATATCCCAGTCTGTGCATCTTAGCTCAGGGAATACAGGAAATGGCTGTGTTGCATGTGTCATGGTGGTGGCCACTTCTTGTTCATCCTCGAGCCCAATTCTGCTGAAGGCATCGGCATTTCCATGCAGCTTGCTGGGTCTATAAACAACATTAAAGTTAAAGGCCTGCAGGGAGTCCTGCCACTGCACTACGTGGCCCTCTGGATTTTTTAGGTTTCTGAGCCAGCGTAGTGAGGCGTGATCTGTATGGAGTATAAATGGGTGGCCATACAGAAAGTGTTTGTAGTATTTGACAAAATACACTGCAGCTAATAATTCTATCTTCGTGGTCGTGTAACGTTTCTCTGTTTTGTTCAGAGTACGTGAACCATAACCCACTACCTGCTCTGTTCTGTCATCTGTGACCTGAGATAGAACTGCACTTATTGTATAAGCAGATGCATCAGTGTCTAAGATGAAATCGAGGTTAGGGTTAGGATGAGCAAGAATTGGTGTGATTGCCAAATTTTGCTTCAATGCCCTGAAGGAATATTCACACTCACTCATCCACTCAAATGGTTGATCTTTCTCGGTGATCTGAAATAACAGGGATGCAATCTCACTAAAGTGATGGTGGTATTGGCGATAATACTGGCAGAGACTTGGGAAACTCCATGTGTCTGTGACTGAAGTGGGGGTCTGCCATTCTGGTACTGCTTTTGTTTTGGAAGGTTTCATAGCCACTCCATCTGCAGAGATTACGTGACCCAGGAAGTCGATGCTCTGTCTGAAGAAGTGACACGAGGTTGAGGTTTGTGGTATGGAATCGCATCAGAACCTTGTCCAAATTGAACAGGGTCTGTACAAACGAAGAGCCAAGGACGATTACGTAGTCTATGTAACAGAGACATTTTTCCCATTGCAGGGTAGTTAATATCTGCTCAATGAGATGTTCGAACATTCTGGGAGCATTGCACAGGCCATACGGCATCTTGCAGAATTGGAAAAGACCATCTCGGCAGACGAAAGCGGTCTTCTCCCTGTCAGCCTCATCCATGGCTACCTGCCAGTATCTACTAGCTAGGTCAAGTGTACAAAACCACTTGGCTCCGGATAAAGGATCTAAGGCCTGATCTATCTGTGGTAGCGGATATGCGTCTTTGATGCTTAGATCATTAGGGTGGCGGTAGTCGATACAAAGCCACAAAGATCCATCCTTTTTGCCTGCTAGTACTATGGGACTGGCCCAGGGGGATGCTGAGGGCTCTATGATGCATGTCCGCAACATGTCGTTAACCTGTTGATGTGCTTCCGCTTCCTTATAAATGGGGAGACGTCGAACTGTGGAGAAACTCTCCCGATATTTGTGTTGTATCTGCCATATGTCACACTTGTGAGATTGCGTTAAACAAAATGTGGCGCGCAAATATAAGTCATACATGTGTTCTGGTAAATTATCCTCAGAAGCTGTTGCTGGTGTAGGTGTGGTGGGGGTGTCTCCAGTGATATCGCATCTACCAAATGGCCACAACGAACACCAGGGACTAGTGTTATTGGGTCCGCTGTTCCATTGAATACCTGGAATGGTATGCGATGCTTGTTGGTGGTGTCCACGATCATCTGGAGACTGGTGCATTGGATGGCAATCATGTATTCGGGGTCGGGTTCCAGCATGGCTGTGTGTGTGTGTGTGTGTGTGTGTGTGTGTGTGTGTGCGTGCGTGAGTGCGTGCGTGCGTGCGTGCATGCGTGTTGTCTCCTAACTGCGATGCGGTGGCCCATAAGATCTCCTCCTGTCCTGGCTCAACCGTCAATGGGTATGTGATGGCATGATTCTGGTCCAAGGGGTATGCGATGGCCATGTATGTTTAGTTCTTGTTGTCTGCAATGTATGATGCGTTCACTGGCACTGAGGAAATCAGAACTTAACAGGGCATCATTTTGAATAGAGGCAACTACAACTCGCTGCATGAATTGCAATTCTTCTATTTGTATTACGAGGTTTACCATACCAGCCACCGGAACATGGGCTCCAGTAGCCATTTGTAAAAATATGTTTGTGGGCCTGAGGGATGGCTTTCGATGAGGTTGGATGCTCTCATACAATCACCTGTTGAAGACGATGATGGAAGCTCCAGTATCTACTGTGGCAATGGTAGAACTCCACTGAACAGGCACGCACACTTATATATTACTTTTCTTTGTGCTTGCGGAAGATTTTGCAATAATACTATTTGTGGAACCACTTTAGGTGCTGTGTCATCCTGTATGTAGTAGGTTTGCTTCTGTATAGCTTCCGTGAGTGCAATAGGTGGCTGACTGAGGAAGGGACCAACTCGTCGTCACTGCTGCTGTAGTTGCTTAGGCGATGATGGATCTGGGGGTAGCAATGGTGGTGTATTTGATGCAGGAGGGCCGCACTGAGAGTTTGTATAAACAGCGGTTTGGACAGGAGTAGTGCAGTCACGACAGAGGGCTACCTGTGCCAGCCACTTGGGACAATGCATCAGAGGATGTTTGGTAGACACGCAAAAGAAACAGTGGCGATGTTGTTGTTTGTCATGCTGTTTGTCATGCTTCTTTTTGCGGATCCAACATGTGGAGTGCTGACTATGTCGCTACTACTGCTACTAGGTGTGCTGATAGGGCTTGTGAATTGCATACCACCAAGGGGCACCAAGTGTTAAGTGCTTTGGTGGTGGGTCATGGTGCTTACGTTGTGTCAGTGGAGGTGCTACAACCAACCACTGTCGTTTTGCATAGAAAGGAGGGTTTGTGAGATGCGTTTATTGTGGGGTCACAACTTTTTTCAGAGGGGGGGGGGGTGTGTGTTGGCGGTCCTGTGGATGCAGTGTGCATCATAGGCACCGACTTATGTGAAGCCAGGTGTGTGATGTTGTGTATTGTTGTTGAGGTAGCATTCTTAGTGGTTGTAGATGTATCCACCTGACATTGTTGTCTGGAGATCGTGGTGGAGCTGGGTTGCAGGAGTGGGCACTGAAGTAACTCTGTAATCAGTACCCATTCAAGTTTAATGGGGGCTCTGGCTGCTGTGTGCATTGGTCAGCTGTTGGAGTTGTGGAAGGAGGACAGTGAGGACATCGTTCCTTCCAGTGGCCTGGCTGACCACATCTGAAACATGCATTAGGTGGCTGTGTATGCTGAGCTATATTACTTGGTGCTGGTTATGTAGTGTTCTAGGTGCGACTGTGGTGCTGAGCGTAGTAACCAAATTAGTGAGTGCTGAGATTTGTTTCGTTATCTCCTCTAACCTATCGTGCATATTTTGCCCATTGCTATTATTGTGCTGGTTCCCGCATCTTCGGGCATTGTTGTAGCCTCTCTGGTGGGACTGGCCACGCCCCCTTCCTCTGGCTGTGTGATTCTGACTGGTGGGGTGTTTATTATGTGATGCGGTGCTGTTAAGGCCTGTTGTTGATGATGGTGCAGATGCAGATGTGGTGTCGGCCACGATAAGGAGATGTGCGTCATTCAACTCGTTTATAGGATGCATTTGATGGTGATTGGCTTTTTTCCGCTCCAAGAAGTTTTCTATCCTGACTGCCATTGCAGTTAGGGACTGTAGATTGTTGTGTTCGAGGAGAAATAGCTTTTATTTGAGAGCTGGCTCACCGCTTAACGCGTCGATAAAGGTGTCATGATGTAGATGCATGACTCCCTCATGATTTATACTGGGGTAAGCATGTGTGACAAGTCGCCGGATGCGACTGGCCAACTCTGGCAGGGTTTCCTCGGCACAACTCTATAGATTTTTTAACTGTAGATGACTAGTTTCACCAACAGCCATGTCCTCGACTCATTCCGATAACGTGTTTTCCAGTTCCATGTAGGTTGGCGTGTGGTCTAACCCCAAATCTGCCAGGACGTGAAGGGCCTTGCCTGACAGTTTTCTGGCCAAATATGCTCCCATTTGTTGATCCATCCACCGGTTGGTATGGCTGATGATTTCAAATTGGCATTTGTAATTAGTCTGGTCACTCTCACCATTGAATGCTGGGAGGAGGGGAATGACTTGACCAGGGCCATGATATGGTGGTACAGGCGCGAATCTCGGTGGTGGTGCGGGGGAGAGTGGCATGAACATGGATGCTGGTATGCGTGTAGGTGGTGCTGTTGGTGGTTGTTCCCGTTCTGGTCAATGATCTCTCTGGTGCCGCGTCCATGATGGCAACTCGCGTTGATGATGTTCAGTGTGATATAAATGTGTAGGCTCTGCTGAATGCCTTATTGTTGTCGGTAGATAAACCAGTGGTGGTGTATTATGTATACATCGTGGAAGCTCTACTGGGCACTGAGTCGGGCATTCTTTATATGGAGGGGGTCCAGGAGGCTGACGAGGGTGGTGTGTGCTGTTTGTAGCTATGTGTAGAATTAACCTTCTGTTGTAGGATGGCAACTGCGTTCCCGTATTCCAGTGTTCATACCATGGTACCGCAGGGTAGCACGGAGATGAAGTCCTCATTGGAGGTGATATGGGACATGATGCATAAGGGGCAGGCCATTGGTCACCTTCTGACGGTGCTGGCGAATGCATTGGTGTGAAGGTATTATATGCCCCTGTAGGGGTCTTTCTCGTGGACGGCCTCAATCCAGCTGAGATGTCCGACAAGGTGATGTAATGAGTACCCGCCTGCGAAGTGCCACGGAATGTCCCCTCGCTGATCGGTGAATACTCCTGTTGATACAGTGCTGGTAATTCCGCACCGGGGAAATTTTGTCCATAATCAGTAAAGACATGTGTGTCTCGCCTATCATAAGATGCTACTTCCACGTCTAGGGAATCCTGATCATCCAATGAAGGAGACTGAAACGTATGGGTGGTGAGTGTGGGTGTGGGTTTGCTTCCCATTCGGGCCCCACGTCGGGTGCCACATGTAGCCCCTGGGGGTACCCGCCGGTCCGTCCGCATATTGTATTTTGCAGCACCGCATGTACATGATGCGTGGTCTAGCTGGTTAGCATCGGTTCTCTGGGTTACAGATCTTGTTTCATGACTCTCTGGAATATACAAAGACTGACTTCTAGAGCCGGTGGAACGATAACATTCCAGTAGGGCTGTGCAACCATTGCCGCCGATATTTAACCACACCATCTCATCCCGACTGTTCGAGTCACCGGTATAGTAGTCCATTACTCAATTTAGGAGTTTAGACATAATTAATAAAGTAATATAAATATAGACAAACAATGCTACTCGTTTGCTAGTATGAGAGAGAAAATATAGTACATAGAACTAAGTTGGTGTCTTGTTTATCCTGGGCTCGTCAAATCCGCGAGGTATCCCTGCAAGGGAGAGTTCTAACGTGGCCACTTATGAAGGTTATTATAAACCATTATACCCCTAACAAAATATTATTGTTGCTAGAGGAAAGTGCCTCGCATGGGCCTCCATCAGAGGAAAATGCATTCAACACCGAAGAGGAGGAAGAGAGCTGGCATAGAGGGCCACTCTCTTGGTCAAACATGTGCTAAGTGTGTAGTGTGTGTCAGCCTAGTGAAACCGTATGTTATTGTGATGCACACTGAATTATGTGAAGATGGGGTGGATGATTTCCGGAGAATTCAACACCGTCATCTTATGTATGTTAAAGATACTGCATTGGTAGTTGCTACTTTATTTATGCGGTCATTCTGCTACATCCTAAACTAACCTTTAGTTGTTAAGTCCATGTTCCATGCTTAGGCCGCAAGTGGCAGGGATAGACAGAGGGTGAACATGGCACAGTGTGGTAGCTCCAGAATCATATAACGATCCAGTTACTTACTACACTGCAACCACATACAACATCACTAGGACAAGACATATTTACATAAGCAATTGAAAAGCGCATACACACTTTATAGTGGGGAGGAGGAGACAGATATCCAACTATAGTGACCTTCCCGTGAGGGCATGGTGGTTCCATAACCGCACCCAGTCACGGTGAAGAGTTAGAGGGAGATCTATGTCCCGTCCGTCACCTGGTGTGTTGGGGACAGATCATGTAGGATCACGTAGGATCCAAACACAGGGACTAGCATTTACCTGTCATTATGGTTAGGTTTAAGAATGCCCAGAGATGCACTGCTGGCCAGTTAAAATAATATAATGTTTTTGCAGTGCTTCTACTTTGGCATGGATATTTACACTAACTGGTATCCGAGGATACAGAGGGAGTGTTTGCGGAATTGACACTTTAGTCTTCACCTCTCGGAAATCCCAATAATGTCCAGAGTCCGATCGCACCAATGTGTCGAAGGGGGGTCCACACAACTATAAGCCTTGTGGCTGGAGGAGCGTAGGAAGAGGCAATTGCTCATATATTAATAGGGAGGTCCTAAAGTATATGGCCAATTTATACCACCTAGCCGGTGTGCGGTGTTATATATCTGCTACATCCGGAAAAGAGGCTTACACAAATGACTCCTAAAGAGCGATCATCCTTAACTACTTTTAAACCTATCCTATCGAGCTAGAATAGCCAGGTTTAGTCGATCTCATTTCAGGTTCGCTTTGTGAGAACCTGATCAGTGACCTCAGTGAAAAAGTGATACTGGGAGAAAAGATAATGTGGATTTATTGTTGCTGTATAGTGTAGCCTAGCATACTGCGGTCCTAGTATTTTATATAAAATAAACAAAACAAATATCCGGGATGGCTATATATATATATAACTATCACAACATTGACAATAAATAAGGTCACACGACCTTGTGGTGCTCGTTAGTCATAAGCACAGAATAAGAATAATATATACAGTAAAAATATAAACTATAAAATGTGGTCTTAGACGACAGGTCGGTACCTATTAGTACCTACAAATAAGTATAAAGATACAATAATATAAAAATACAGTTAGATGAGTACCTATTAGTCAACGGTATGGAAAAAGTTCATAGATCACTGTAGATGATGCGTCACAGATGCGGAACGTGAGATGGCACGATCCAGAAGTTGCTGGGCAAATATCCGAAGGCGAACTGTTGATGCGGCTCACTCCCAAAGATGGTGAACAAGAATGATTGCTGCTGCGGATGTCTACTAGATAGTCATATTACTTACATGACTTTAATTTAAACAGTGTGTCAAAAAGTTTCATACTGTAGCGGCAGTTGAAGGCTACCCATTAGTAATGAAAGGCTACAGTTGAAAGTTAAATAATGAGGCATGAGCATCCCCTATGTACACAGTACATGCTGCACCGCATAGCTCGTGTGGCACAGCAGGCAACGTCTCACTAGACTGTGGTATAAAAGTTAAATGTTACACCCGATACATTGCACGGAGTTTGATTACCACTTTTAGCTTGGTCCGGCAGATCTGACAAAGTTGTCCACCAAGAATCACCACTCGTTCTACATACTACGAGTTCTTTACATCAGGGCCGCAAGGCCCATCCGCAGAGAGGCTCCTATGAAGTTGTTCGAAGTGAGAGCTCCTTCTTTTTGTTTAGTTTATTTGCACTTGGGTGTTATCCTCCCGAGAGCGTTCAAAAAATTAGATGCGGATGCAGAGGTTTTCGGCCAGAGATTCAAGATCTCTAAGCCGAGAGGCTCTGCTGCAGTTATGATGAAACCAGAGACAGCAGGCAGATTCCGGCATCTCGTAACTCTCTGGCCACACAAACTTCCACCTTCTCTCTCGTCTAAACTGTGGTCTCGATTCTCAGTTCTGCGCTCCTTTTATACTCCTCGTGACGTCATAGCGAGAACGCTCAGCCAATCAGCGCACGATCTGTAGCCCATCAGCGTGCGAGCTCCAAGGGCAAGGACATTATCACGTGATAGGCATCCTCCCTATTCACTCTGTACGTTTTCAATATGTTGAGCATAATCTAAGGAGTTAAATAAAGATAACTCGGTCAGTCCTAATCCGATTTTAAAATGGCTAACATATATACACGTGCTATCCTACTAAGGGGGCGTGCTCAGAACATACCCGGGACAGCATGACTTGATTGCTGGTATATCCATATAGTCAATCAAGTTTGGCCAAAAAGCAGACATGTGAGCTTTAAGTTCTATCGTAAAAGATCAGCACCACAGCTTGTTATTATCCAAGCATAATAATTTTACTCGAGTTACATCCATATCTGTATTAATCTATTCACCTGCTCATCATAGACTGTTTGAGTCCCTATAACTCAGAGACTCGCTTCCACTGTAAATAACACTTCCTAGGTCATGACTTTGGTCCAATTCTGCATATTTGACCTAGATGACTCAACATTACTATGATACAGTTCTGGCCAAACTTTTAGGGTGATATTTATAACTACTTTTGTAGTTGAAATGTCTATGATCCAGGTGAGTGATGCTTTGGCCTCTTGTTTTCAGTATTTTTGAACAACGTAATTAGGCCCCCTAATATTTGCACCGTATTATTTAACACTTTGTACACAGCCTATAAAATTTGAGGTGAATGAAATATATATAGTTTTAATAAAATCCATCATAAAACATCACATGTATTTTTTCAATCGTATCAGTTGATTATTAGCTCACCAGGCCCAAGCCTATGCCATGGCGGCCGTCCGTCCGGCAGCCGTCTCTCAAATCGCTCCTTCTTCTTCTTAACGGTTTGGCTGATTTCAACCAAATTTGGTGGGAAGGATCCTATACTGGTACCCAATCTTTTGAGCGAAAATCTTAGATTTTATAAAAAAAATTACCGGAAATTGTCAAAATACTACTCCTCCTCAGTTGCTTGACATAATTAAGCAAAATTTGGCTAGACAGATTCTATGGCGGTAGGCTATAGAACTCATATTCCGAATTTTGCCTGATCAATTTTTTGGGTGAAAATCTTAGATCTTATGACAAATTTACAGGAAATGGTCAAAACGCTGCTCGTCATAACCTTTTAGCGTGTTTAAAGATAATTTGTCAGGAAGGACCCTATGTGGGTAGGCTTCTGAATTTGCATACAGAATTTTGATGGGTCATCTTGCATTTTCCGTAAAATGGCGGGAAATCGTTTAAAATTCTACTCCTCATTAACTGCATTGGCAATTTCAATCAGACTTGGCCGGAAGGACCTTAGGGCGGTACGCTTCAGAACTTGTCTTATAGAACATTGATGGTGGCCATCTAGGATTTCCAGAAATCCTTTAAAAAGAAGCTACATACTCTTCCTTAATCAATGGTCCGATTTCAATGAAACTTGGGTGTATTAATCCTACGTTGGTCGAATTCAAGAGTTTTAATGAGAATTTTGATTGGTCGATCTTTTTCAGCAGGCATCTTGTATTTTCCAAACAATTTCCAGCATCGTTTAAATCGCTGCTGCTGCTGCTGCTGCTGCTGCTGCTGCTGCTGCTGCTACTACCACTACTACTACTACTACTACTACTACTACTACTACTTAATCAATGGATAGATTTCAACCCCACTGGTGTGGTACGATTCTATGACGATAGGCTTTAAGAAATGAAATGAGAATTTTGATCACTCAATTCAAGCTCTTTGGCGGGCATCTTGGATCTTCCGTAAATTATCCATCATGTCTTTTTAAATGCAAATGGTTCAAATGCCAATGGACCAAGTGAATGTCACATGCCCCTGAGCCTATTATTTAAATTATAATTATTTCTATAAAGCTTGATTTCAGTTAAGCATACTTGGATTTGGTAGAGCAGATGAACTGAGTGTGATTACGTTAGTAGTAGTTGTGGCAGCTGTTGAGGCAGTTGTGGTTGTTGTGGCAGTTACACCAGCTGCAAAGATAACAATATAGGCTTTGTGATTAAGCGATGCCAAATCTGTGCCAGTCTGAATTTAGCAAGCACATCATATGAAGGGACTTAGGACTGGTTTACATGGACATGTTAAACAAAATCCAGAGTGGGGTAACGAATTCGATAGGCGTTTACAACGTCAGCAGTATCTAACCCAACACAAGAAATCAGACATTTTGATTAGATAATGGCGATGACGTATTTAAAGAAAAACGTTGCGAGTTTTTTCAAGCATCTGACATCATGGTAATAATATGTCACTTGACAGCTGACGTCACAATCAAATGGCATATGTCTAAGAGTGATTGGTATCATAAAACTGATTATATTAGATAAATAAATGTATTACCCCTCAGTAATGTCACATGAGCAAATGCTGTTATTTGATTGGTTAAGATCAGGGATGGATGATCTGGTATTTCCCTCACGCGAGGGCAATGCCACAAGGTATCCCCCCAAACCCCGCGCGAACAACGTGTTTTAGTTTTACTGCGCAGCTAGCCATTAAAGCTCATTATAATAATATGCATGTTGCTAAAATGGCGGATACGTGCCCGCTTCGGAATTGTTGAATTTCAAGATTTCAAGTGACTCAATTTCAAGACAACGATACCGGAACGCTGTTGCATATTTTGAAACTAATTTGACGGGAGCTGTTGCTGCAGCAAGGTTGCATATCCCGCAAAACACTTGTAGTCGAATGGCGAATGCATTACTCGACAAATTAATCATAGCCATAAAGACGGCGAGTTAATTATTGATCACAATCTTGTACATTTCTTCGTGGCGTGATAATAATGATCCGCGTGACGAACGTGTTGCATACGGAAATCAACATACCGAGTGTGAAATGGATTACTCATAGAATTAATTGTAGAAGTAGTTAGTCTATGGTAAGCCCATATCGAAGTATGATGTTATTCCGGATTAACTCTCTAGCGTGAACAAGACCATAGACACCGTTTTTGGCGTACAGCCAAGGCAAAAAGTGTCAATTCCACTCATGCAGAACTAGCCTAGAGATGGCTATTTCAAGAATTGCTTACTAATTATATTGTTACGTTATGATAAAATCTTCGACGTCTGAGGTGTAAAAAATTCGTTACATCAGTGTTTTGACGTGGGTACAGGCTGTTGTTACCTCACGCGCACACAATTATATTGCCCTCGCTACGCTCGGGAAATATAAAATGTATCCCATACAACGTTTGCGCGTGTGGTAACAGCCTGTACCCACGTCAAAACACTGGTGTAACTAATAAAATAGAATCGATAAATATATATACGTACTCAATGATTCACAAATGATGCAGTATGAGGCGCCAGCATTCGTAATGGCCAGTTCATCGCGTGTAATCATGTACATCATATTGCCTGAGACTGCAGGATTATAGATACGGTCCGTTGTATATTGGCCATTACTGAACCACGCCCAGCCACCGGCGTCTTTGGATAATCCAGCCCATGCTTGACAGCCATGGGTAAAAACTGTTTGAAGAATTTCAATTGTCAATTTGAAAAAATGAAATTACATTAAGGATGATGATGACGAGCTGTACTAGTACTACAGTATTGCAATTGGCGCAAACATGGACCTGCTCCCTCGCCACCCACCCCAACCCCCACGTACCCCGCAGACATGCACGCACTCACGCACATACCAGCCATCAACACACGCACGTACGTACGTATGTACGTACACGCTGCATGCATATACACACGCGCATCTGCGCGCATGCACGAGCACACACGCACGCACGCACGCACGCACGCACACATGTGATGGAATTAGTCTATAATGGACTACTGACATCAAGTTAACCCTTTATTTCTCAAGACAGTCAGAACGGCATCTAAAGTGGCAAGCCAACAGAAGACTTTTTTTTTACAAATTACCACTGCAATGACTAGCTCGATAACTAAATTTAGTGATAAATTTACCCAAAAAATAGTCTTCTGTCCTGGAACACAGGTAGACGAACCCAGGTAGAACAATTATATATTCTCCAAAAATCGTGACCATTAAAAGGATAATTGATTAGAATAACAATTTAGAGCGCTTTGAGGCGCTGGTGACATAAGAGGTATTAATTGAATAATTTGAGAACAATTTAACAAATCTTCATCAAAATTGCTATGGTCAGTCATATTGACATTTGATTGTCTATACAATATGAATGTTTGTTACAAATGTGTTGATTATATTCTTGCATTGCAGAGTTATCAACGAAAATGAGTATTCCGGTACACACTAAGTGGTCCCGTGACCTCAATGCTTGACATTTTGTCCTCAAACTAAAATGTATGTGCTCATAATGTGAATGGATGTGCCAAATTCGGTAATTCTACCTCATAGGGTTCCAAAGATATGCCTTGGATAAACAGACAGACAAACAGAAATACACAGACAAACAACGGCACAAAAGGCAATACTCACACTGGCCTTTGGCGACGTGAGTCATTAGATGACCACGGTTCTCCGTTTTGATTCAAATTCAATCCCGATATAATTCGCTTTTTAGAGAATCTTTCTTGATATAGATCATGGGACGTCATGTTGGATTTTAACATTGATTTGACCTACATTATCGCTGACTAATTAGTAGTCCGAACGTGAATAATCACAAGGAAGCGTGTTCATGGCGGCCATTTAATGAACATCAAAAGTGGTCGCTAAGCCAAGCGCTAGCTTCAGTTCGGAGATTGGAATCTTCCAGATTTATCCGTATTTCCAGATTTTTCAAAGTCCTGACCAAACTCGCACACCATTTCACACCCTCATCAAGGTTTGAAATTAAGCCAGATGATACACAACACGTAGATATAAGGACTAGAGATTACTAGATTATAATTTAATAGCCATTCAAATTTTCTTTGCAGACCAACGGAAGCCCATTTTGAAATGTTACCACTGGAATAACTGGCTTGATTTTTCGACACAGTCATTCTAGTGATAAATTTTTTTAAATAGTATCTTGCCCTGCAAATCGAAACTTATGAAGAGTACAGCAAAGCCATTTGGCCACATTGGCCATTAAACATTAAAGGGTTGACATATCAAATTGTTACCATCGGGCTGGTCAGTTACAAATTGTGCTAGCCTTGGTCTATTTCTACTAGCCTTGGGCTCATGTTAATGGACCGTTCCAGTTTTAGCTATGCCCCGCCCATCACTAGCTAAGCTCCAGCCACGCCTCACTCATCTTGGGATCGATAGACCCCTGAACTCCCTGACTATCGGGTTCCAGAAAACTATATCGGTAAGTTGTTAAATATTTTGAAACTAATTTGACCGGGCTCTTTCTGCCTATGGTAGCAACAGCGTCCAGTCAAATAAGTTTCAGAATATTCAACAGAATGTTTATTGAATGGTAAAAACATAGAATTCGTACAACGTGTCGCACTATTGAGCGTTAAAACGGGCTATATAGTGGCACGCATGGCTTCATGATTATGGCGTTATTCTACACGTCACGTAGTTGATTATGACGTCATAGCATGGATAGATAAACTTGGAAAGGTCCATTATAACACCTGCTCTCATGGATCATTTACCCTTATGACATCCAGATTTCCCACAACGATCCACTCCAGTTTCTAGCTGCTTCATACAATTCAACTAGTAGTACAGTAGATATAAGCAAAAAAGACCTTAACCTAAATCTAATTCCCGCACAAGGTATTCCACTTGCATCTCGCTTAGGGCACCCCAATGAGTATAAGAGCAAAATTTAGGATAATATATGCAGGCAAAAAACAATAACGCTATGTTGAATTTTCGGTAACTAACTGAAATATGTAATCTTTCCTGCATATTTTTGGGTGTTAGATGAATCCTATTTTGTCAATATAAATATTCTATGCAATTGAGATATATTACGTTTCTGAGGATTTCACATTTACATTTCAGATGTATTTCTATCATGAGATCACTTGGTAGTAACCATTTCTATGCCACAAGCTGGATATAATAAAAATTTAAAGATTTAAGAAATGCTGTGTTGAATTTTTTCAAATCAATTTACTAACTTGTGGCAGCAATGTACTTACCAGTAAAATAATGTTGAATATATCCAGCAACTTTCCTGATGATAAATTTGAAATTGGGATACTGGAATTTCACCAGTAAAAGGGTTAACACAAATATTTAGCATACAGCCAAACCTGTCGATAACGGACACTTTCTGGACAATCAAAGGCGGGCACTAAAGACAGTTTGTCGCTTAATACAAGTAAAGTACTTTTAGGAAATGGCATTTGTGGCCTCAAGATGGCAGTTCCTTAAGACATGTGGTTTTGCAACCACCCGTCTTAAAGAACCGCCAGCTTGTGACCACAAAACAGGTGTCTGCCATAGACAGGCTTGGCTGTATTGCATACGCATTACAAAGCAATTTAGTTCAAGCAGTCATCTTCATTATCGCTCTCTACCATTTGTAACGTATTTGTGCATTCTGTTCTGCTACAGTTTTTGCACACGACCGTACATTCTAGACAGTAACGGCGACAAGAACACCGAGTACCACATGGTTCATCAACGTCTGTTTTGCAGGTGCATCTGATTGTCTCCGACAATTTAGCGGGTGCTGGTCTCATATCAATTCACCTTTCCAGAGTACCCACCCATCATATGACGTCATAATGAACTGCGCGATGTGTAGAATGACATCATAATGAATGACGTCATGAATGACGTCGATAAGTACGTCACGAACGCATATTTGAAGACGGTCTATGCGTTGTTGTACAAATTGTTTGCTTTTACTATTTAATAAATATTCTGTTGAACATTTTGAAACTAATTTGACTGGGCGCTGTTGCTGCCATAGGCAGCAACAGCACCCAGTCAAATTAGTTACAAAATATTCAACAGCTTCCCTGTATAGTTTTCAGGAAATTGATAGCTAGGGCATTCGGGGATCGATCAATCCCAACACGGCGAGGTGTGGATGGAGCTTAGCTAGTAATGGGCGGGGCATAGCTAAAAATGGAAAGGGGCATTGGAATTGGTTGCAACTGTCCACTGACCTTCTTCCAAACTCACAATGTAGGATCAGGATCGATACCATCTCGAGTGTTCCATAAAAGACATTGGAAATGTGCGCGCAATAAATGGAATGTACAGGAGGTGGTAAGTGTGCAATGTGAAATTCACTCTTTGCTGAAGTAGTCTCTTTGAGATAATTTTCATATCGCAACACATTTTGTGAACACGTGTTTGCATTTCCACCATACAGCGAGATAAGTATGTTGCACCCTGCGCTAGTCAACAGTTCGATACTTACACGGTCCTGTAATCCGAAAATATATGCATATGCCCTCAGAGTTTCATTTGCACACATCATACGAAATGCTACTGCGGTGTCACAGCCAGTTAATGCATGAGCAAACGGTAGAACTTTGCAACCTTCTGGGCCTATTGATAGTTGCATGGCTCTAATGTCACCTTTTCATTATAGATTGCAGATTGCATCCAAATATCTTTCTTTGCGTGCTGTATAAGAAGTATAAGGATATCAATACCATCTGCAATGATGGTTACGTGTCCTGTTTCTGATAACTGCAGTGCTGTTTTCACAAGAGAATATGTTGCTGGGTCAAATAAAGCAGGCAGAATTGTGGACAATTCATAGCTGAAGTTGGTGGGAAACTCCTGTAAACCTTTAGTTAATGCGAGCCTGACAAGCATTCGCTGAGTCATTAAAGCGGCTGTCAACATGGTCCGTCTCTTCATCAATAACAACACCTTTCTTAAGTATCTTCATTGTCACTGCTCGATCAGATTTTGACATGGCCATACTCCTAAAGGATGTGCCTGTGAGTTTGCTATGCGCCTTTTGACCAATCTCCTCTGCAACGTCTACATTCACTTCGATCGCGGTCTGTCAATCCACTGCATATGTTCCTCAAACCTTAATTTTCTGGCGAAAATGGATTATGACTTGTCAAAAACTGTAGAATCTTATTCACATTTTTTAAGTCTCTTCCCATCCTAGCATCAGGTATATCAATGTGTTGGTCACTACCGATACGTGTAACTCCTGCCAGACTGCAAATAGCATACGTGACTTCACAGCATGCAGAATGACTTAAGATCCAAAGTGTGCATTGGCTATCAGTCATTCCTCCTCCACGTGTTACCCCACCTCTGCTTTTTGTTGATCTCATGAGTGTCTGGCCTATGAACATATCCGTCCATACACCTGCCCACATCTTATCACGCCATCTTATCGTGAAATGGCCCTCAAGAAACTTATAGTAAACACGTGAGTGTTGTTCATTGAGATGTTTCATCTGTTGAAGGTAAACTCTTGCACACTTGGCATAGTTGTTGTGTCCAATAGAGACAAAGAACGGACGCATTAAAATGTTGTTCCACCACCTGTAAATGTCTTAGAAAGTTACCAGTCTGCTCTACCCAGATGAATTCCTTCGCAATGCTGATAATTTTAGATACATACGCCATGGCTTTGCAGTTCTGTTTTCTGCTTTAATTAGGGTTTTCTTTTCAGCTAATTGTATTGACAACTCATTAAGATAGACTGAGGAACTTGCTTGATCTATTGTAGCTTCACTTTTTAGGAAACTGTTATAAAGTTCTATTAATTTATTCACACGCATGCTGTCTACATCCACACTATCAGAATCTTCATATGTTATTTCAGTTTCCAAAAGAAACTTTGCAAACAGCATACGCTGGAAATACTGTTCCACATCTGTTAAGTGGCAATGCATATTCGCGCTCACCTCGTGGTCATTTCATAGTTTCGTCTGCTTTGCACGAGATTCTGATGGCGGATGTACTCAATTACAATTTACCTATTGGCAGAAAGTAATTTGTCAGATCCGTCTTAAATTCAGTCCGACCTTGACGAGAGTATTGACTCTCGTCAAGGTCGGACTGAATTTGAGATGGATCTGACAAATTACTTTCTGCCAGTAGGTATATGACCTATCTGTGAACCCGAGTGTTATTTACCGTAGCGGATTACCTATACTATGTGAGCACTTGACTTTGGTACCAATCCTTTGATGGTCAACAATGTGGTAAAGAAAACGACTGTAATACTAGTAACAGTGACATGACTCATTGACATAGGCCCCTACTCTTAAAAGTAATTATCAAATGAACCAAATAAAAAGATTACTGTGGAAAGAGATTATTGGCTTGACCATGAATTTCCATTATTCATAACAACGACCATGACCGTGACCGTAATAAGTTTTCTAGTAAACGATGCCAACAATGTAGTAGTAACAATCCACTCACATAGAATATGTTATTATCCGAAATTTGTTTGATTACGCATACGTGTATCGCAGCTCGGATGGCTGAAATCCACCATTTTAGAAGAAACGTGATAAGAAAATTTGCCACGGGATATAAGTCTATATTTTGAGTATAGTAATTCCAGGATGGACCGCTTTACTTTGGAACAAAAAAAGTTTGTGTGTGAATTTGTTTGACGTTGGGCGATATTTCGACTCTACTATAGCATACAATACAGCTCAGAAATAACTTAACATGCTTCTAAAACAAAATAAAACCTACTTTGGAATATTTTTAACATAATTGGATTTAATTGGCAGGTCTTCCAATCCAATTATGTTCAGAATACTCATATTCAACAGAACATTTCTTACAAAATACAACGCAACATGTGTCTGTTTTTGTTTTGGAAACACGTTAATCTAATGTTTAGCTGTACTGTAGGAAATAACTGTTAGGGTCATGGTATCTTGTGACCACCCCACCCAAACCAGAAAAAAACGGTGGTAATTTGATAGGAGAACGACTGGCGTTATCTGTACTTACTTATTTGATCCCAGATATACTGATGTTCATAGATGTCCTGTGGTTCCACGACAGATGTGCCTTTAGGAGCGCAATAGCCCTGGGCAGCGGTCACGCTTGTAGCAGTACCCGGGATCAAGTAATAACAGTGGTCAGTCACGTACCAATATACCGCTACAGTGGCAGTCCCGTGGGCTTCGCACGACGGGGCTGCAAGCATGCCATCTGCTAAGATGGCGTAAAGACATGGTTTAATTTGTTCTTAAAATAAGCACGGGTGCTTTAATAGGTTTTTAGTTTGATCAGCGAAAACTCTTTTCCCCGACTTTGTTTTCAACCTTGTTATGCCCAAGGTTTGACTCAATAGACATGTATACAAACAACCTTGAAATAAAAAAGTGCATGTGCACTCATAAGTTCATCATTCTCGGGAATAGCTGTTTGGTTGATGTTCGGCAAACATGACAGGTTTCATTATATTAGTAAGATTAGACCAAATATAATGTTTGCATATGATAATTTCTTTATTATACCAAATAATTAGACATGGATTATATGTTTCTGGTTGTGCTTTGCCAAAGGTCATGTGAAATTCTTCAACCTGACATAAATAGACAGAAATTACTCAGTAAGGTTTTGGATCCTACTGAGTAATTTATGTTCGGTTGAAAAATTCGACATGGCCTTTGGCTCAGTTGAGTATCACAAACAGTCCATGCCAAGGTTACACCATTATGCAGTTTATGACCTTATTGAACATGACCAACATCCTCCACCTCACCAATCCCGTTAGTGTTGATTACCATCTGAGTTAGTATATCCATCTGTTAGTGTAAACTTGGGCCATTCACGCTTATTGGCTCCTTCGTAGAAAGAAGGCAGACCCACAATTTTGGTACCAAATTAGCAATAGTGGGATCCAAATCCCCGTTCATTTCTAATTAAGCTGCGCCCACTTTACATGTGTTGGAGTCGACTTCAAACTTTGAAACCTGAATGGTCCTTTCCGGTTTTAGCTATGCCCCGCCCATCTCTAGCTAAGCTCCACCCACACCTCGCTCGTGTTGGGATCGATCGATCGTTGAACACCCTGACTATCATTTCCAGAAAACTACACAGGTAAGCTGTTGAATATTTTGAGGCAGCAACAGCGCCCAGTCAAATTAGTTTCAAAATATTCAACAGCATGTTTATTAAATAGTAAAGAATTACAAAGACATACAGTTCATACAACGTGTCGGACTTTTTTAGATTTTATGACTGTCTATATGGAACCCTTTGTGACGTAATGAGTATGACGTCATACGAGGTCAGATGCTGGCTAGATACTCTGGAAAGGTGAATTCCCAGAATCTAAAATCCAAGACAAATATACAGGTAAGCTGTTAAATATTTTGAAATTAATTTGACTGGAGGTCGTTGCTGACTTTGGCAACAACATCTCTGAGTCAAAGTATTTTAAGCATATTTAACAACTTACTGGTATGTTTATCTTGGATGTTAGATCCATCAAGTCCATTTAAATGCAAATGGTGCAAATGCTAATGTTCCGGGTGAGTGTCACGGGATCTTGAGCCTATTGTTTAAATTATAATTACTTCTGTAAAGCTTGATTTCAGTTAAGCATACTTGGATTTGTTAGAGCAGATGAACTGAGTGTGATTACGTTAGTAGTAGTTGTGGCAGCTGTTGAGGCGGTTGTGGATGTTGTGGCAGTTACACCAGCTGCAAAGATAACAATATAGGCTTTGTGATTAAGCGATGTCAAATCTGTGCTAGTTTGAATTTAGCAAGCACATCATATGAAGGAACTTAGGACGGGTTTACATGACATGTTACACAAAATCCAGAGTGGGGTAACGAATTCGAGAGGCGTTTACAACGTCAGCAGTATCTAACCCAAGACAAGAAATCAGACATTTTGATTATTTTGATTATATAATGGCGATGACGTGTTTAAACAAAAACGTTGCGAGTTTTTTCAAGCATCTGACATCATGGTAATAATATGTCACTTGACAGCTGACGTCACAATCAAATGGCATATGTCTAAGGGTGATTGGTATCATAAAACTGATTATATTAGATAAATAAATGTATTACCCCTCAGTAATGTCACATGAGCAAATGCTGTTATTTGATTGGTTAAGATCAGGGATGGATCATCTGGTATTTCTCTCACGCGAGGGCAATGCCACAAGGTGTCCCCCCAAACCCCGCGCGAACAACGTGTTTTAGTTTTACTGCGCAGCTAGCCATTAAAGCTCATTATAATAATATGCATGTTGCTAAAATGGCGGATACGTGCCCGCTTCGGAATTGTTGAATTTCAAGATTTCAAGTGACTCAATTTCAAGACAACGATACCGGAACGCTGTTGCATATTTTGAAACTACAGCTGCAGCAAGGTTGCATATCCCGCAAAACACTTGTAGTCGAATAGCGAATGCATTACTCGACAAATTAATCATAGCCATAAAAACGGCGAGTTAATTATCGATCGCAATCTTGTACATTTCTTCGTGGCGTGATAATAATGATCCGCGTCACGAGCGTGTTACATACGGAAATCAACATACCGATGTGAAATGGATTACTCATAGAATTAATTGTAGAAGTAGTTAGTCTATGGTAAGCCCATATCGAAGTATGATGTTATTCCGGATTAACTCTCTAGCGTTAACAAGACCATAGACGCCGTTTTTGGGGTACAGCCAAGGCAAAAAGTGTCAATTTCACTCATGCAGAACTAGCCTAGAGATGGCTATTTCAAGAATTGTTTATCTAATTATATTGTCACGTTATGATAAAATCTTCGACGTCTGAGGGGTAAAAAATTCGTTACATCAGTGTTTTGACGTGGGTACAGGCTGTTGTTACCTCACGCGCAAACAATTATATTGCCCTCGCTACGCTCGGGAGATATAAAATGTATCCCGTACAACGTTTGCGCGTGTGGTAACAGCCTGTACCCACGTCAAAACACTGGTGTAACTAATAAAATAGAATCGATAAATATATATACGTACTCAATGATTCACAAATGATGCAGTACGAGGCGCCAGCATTCGTAATGGCCAGTTCATCGCGTGTAATCATGTACATCATATTGCCTGAGACTGCAGGATTATAGATACGGTCCGTTGTATATTGGCCATTACTGAACCACGCCCAGCCACCGGCGTCTTTGGATAATCCAGCCCATGCTTGACAGCCATGGGTAAAAACTGTTTGAAGAATTTCAATTATGTCAATTTGAAAAAATGAAATTACATTAAGGATGATGATGACGAGCTGTACTAGTACTACAGTATTGCAATTGGCGCAAACATGGGCCTGCTCCCTCGCCACCCACCCCAACCCCCACGGACCCCGCAGACATGCACGCACTCACACACATATCAGCCATCAACACACGCACGTTCGTACGTGCGTACGTACGTACGTACGTACACGCTGCATGCATATACACACGCACATCTGCGCGCATGCATGAGCACACACGCACGCACGCACGCACGCACGCACGCACGCACGCACGCACGCACACGTGATGGAATTAGTCTATAATGGACTACTGATATCAAGTTAACCCTTTATTGCTCAAGACAGTCAGAATGGCATCTAAAGTGGCAAGCCAACAGAAGACTTTTTTTTACAAATTACCACTGCAATGACTAGCTCGATAACTAATTTTACTGATAAATTTACCCAAAAAATAGTCTTCTGTCCTGGAACACAGGTAGACGAACCCAGGTAGAACAATTATATACTCTCCAAAATCGTGACCATTAAAAGGATAATTGATTAGAATAACAATTTAGAGCGCTTTGAGGCGCTGGTGACATAAGAGGTATTAATTGAATAATTTGAGAACAATTTAACAAATCTTCATCAAAATTGCTATGGTCAGTCATATTGACATTTGATTGTCTATACAATATGAATGTTTGTTACAAATGTGTTGATTATATTCTTGCATTGCAGAGTTATCAACGAAAATGAGTATTCCGGTACACACTAAGTGGTCCCGTGACCTCAATGCTTGACATTTTGGCCTCAAACTAAAATGTATGTGCTCATAATGTGAATGGATGTGCCAAATTCGGTAATTCTACCTCATAGGGTTCCAAAGATATGCCTTGGATAAACAGACAGACAAACAGAAATACACCGACAAACAGGCGGCACAAAACGCTATACTCACACTGGTATTTGGCGGTGTGAGTCATTCATTAGATGACGAAGGTTCTCCGTTTTGATTCAAATTCAATCCCGATATAATTCGCTTTTTAGATAATCTTTCTTGATATAAATCATGGGACGTCATGTTGGATTTTAACATTGATTTGACCTACATTATCGCTGACTAATTAGTAGTCCGAACGTGAATAATCACAAGGAAGCGTGTTCATGGCGCCATTTAATGAACATCAAAAGTGGTCGCTAAGCCAAGTGCTAGCTTCAGTTCGGAGATTGGAATCTTCCAGATTTATCAATGTCCTGACCAAACTCGCACACCATTTCACACCCTCATCAAGGTTTGAAATTAAGCCAGATGATACACTACACGTAGATATCAGGACTAGAGATTACTAGATTATAATTTAATAGCCATTCAAATTTTCTTTGCAGACCAAGGGAAGCCCATATTGAAATGTTACCACTGGAATAACTGGCTTGATTTTTCGACACAGTCATTCCAGTGATAAATTTTTTTTTATTGTTTCTTGCCCTGCAAATCGAAACTTCTGAAGAGTACAGCAAAGCCATTTGTCCACATTGACCATTAAACATTAAAGGGTTGACACATCAAATTGTTACCATCGGGCTGGTCAGTTACAAATTGTACTAGCCTTGGTCTATTTCTACTAGCCTTGGGCTCATGTTAATGGACCGTTCCAGTTTTAGCTATGCCCCGCCCATCACTAGCTAAGCTCCAGCCACACCTCACTCATCTTGGGATCGATAGACCCCTGAACTCCCTGACTATCAGGTTCCTGAAAACTATATCGGTAAGTTGTTAAATATTTTGAAACTAATTTGACCGGGCTCTTTCTGCCTATGGTAGCAACAGCGTCCAGTCAAATAAGTTTCAAAATATTCAACAGAATGTTTATTGAATGGTAAAAACATAGAATTCGTACAACGTGTCGCACTATTGAGCGTTAAAACGGGCTATATAGTGGCACGCATGGCTTCATGATTATGGCGTTATTCTACACGTCACGTAGTTGATTATGACGTCATAGCATGGATAGATAAACTTGGAAAGGTCCATTATAACCCCTGCTCTCATGGATCATTTACCCTTATGACATCCATATTTCCCACAACGATCCACTCCAGTTTCTAGCTGCTTCATACAATTCAACTAGTAGTACAGTAGATATAAGCAAAAAAGACCTTAACCTAAATCTAATTCCCGCACAAGGTATTCCACTTGCATCTCGCTTAGGGCACCCCAATGGGTATGAGAGCAAAATTTAGGATAATATATGCAGGCAAAAAACAATAACGCTATGTTGAATTTTCGGTAACTAACTGAAATATGTAATCTTTCCTGCATATTTTTGGGTGTTAGATGAATCCTATTTTGTCAATATAAATATTCTATGCAATTGAGATATATTACGTTTCTGAGGATTTCACATTTACATTTCAGATGTATTTCTATCATCAGATCACTTGGTAGTAACCATTTCTATGCCACAAGCTGGATATAATAAATATTTAAAGATTTAAGAAATGCTGTGTTGAATATTTTCAAATCAATTTACTAACTTGTGGCAGCAATGTACTTACCAGTAAAATAATGTTGAATATATCCAGCAACTTTCCTGATGATAAATTTGAAATTGAGATACTGGAATTTCACCAGTAAAAGGGTTAACACAAATATTTAGCATACAGCCAAACCTGTCTATAACGGACACTTTCTGGACAATCAAAGGCGGGCCCTAAAGACAGTTTGTCGCTTAATACAAGTAAAGTACGTTTAGGAAATGGCATTTGTGGCCTCAAGATGGCAGTTCCTTAAGACATGTGGTCTTGCAACCACCCGTCTTAAAGAACCGCCAGCTTGTGACCACAAAACAGGTGTCTGCTATAGACAGGTTTGGCTGTATTGCATACGCATTACAAAGCAATTTAGTTCAAGCAGTCATCTTCATTATCGCTCTCTACCATTTGTAACGTATTTGTGCATTCTGTTCTGCTACAGTTTTTGCACACGACCGTACATTCTAGACCGTAACGGCGACAAGAACACCGAGTACCACGTGGTTCATCAACGTCTGTTTTGCAGGTGCATCTGATTGTCTCCGACAATTTAGCTGGTGCTGGTCTCATATCAATTCACCTTTCCAGAGTACCCACCCATCATATGACGTCATAATGAACTGCGCGATGTGTAGAATGACATCATAATGAATGACGTCATGAATGACGTCGATAAGTACGTCACGAAAGCATATTTGAAGACGGTCTTTGCGTTGTTGTACAAATTGTTTGCTTTTACTATTTAATAAATATTCTGTTGAACATTTTGAAACTAATTTGACTGGGCGCTGTTGCTGCCATAGGCAGCAACAGCACCCAGTCAAATTAGTTACAAAATATTCAACAGCTTCCCTGTATAGTTTTCAGGAAATTGATAGCTAGGGCATTCGGGGATCGATCAATCCCAACACGGCGAGGTGTGGGTGGAGCTTAGCTAGTAATGGGCGGGGCATACCTAAAAATGGAAAGGTGCATTGGAATTGGTTGCAACTGTCCACTGACCTTCTTCCAAACTCACAATGTAGGATCAGGATCGATACCATCTCGAGTGTCCCATAAAAGACATTGGAAATGTGCGCGCAATAAATGGAATGTACAGGAGGTGGTAAGTGTGCAATGTGAAATTCACTCTTTGCTGAAGTAGTCTCTTTGAGATAATTTTCATATCGCAACACATTTTGTGAACACGTGTTTGCATTTCCACCATACAGCGAGATAAGTATTTTGCACCCTGCGCTAGTCAACAGTTCGATACTTACACGGTCCTGTAATCCGAAAATATATGCATATGCCCTCAGAGTTTCATTTGCACACATCATACGAAATGCTACTGCGGTGTCACAGCCAGTTAATGCATGAGCAAACGGTAGAACTTTGCAACCTTCTGGGCCTATTGATAGTTACATGGCTCTAATGTCACCTTTTCATTATAGATTGCAGATTGCATCCAAATTTCTTTCTTTGCGTGCTGTATAAGAAGTATAAGGATATCAATATCATCTGCAATGATGGTTACGTGTCCTGTTTCTGATAACTGCAGTGCTGTTTTCACAAGAGAATATGTTGCTGGGTCAAATAAAGCAGGCAGAATTGTGGACAATTCATAGCTGAAGTTGGTGGGAAACTCCTGTAAACCTTTAGTTAATGCGAGCCTGACAGGCATTCGCTGAGTCATTAAAGCGGCTGTCAACATGGTCCGTCTCTTCATCAATAACAACACCTTTCTTAAGTATCTTCATTGTCACTGCTCCATCAGATTTTGACATGGCCGTACTCCTAAAGGATGTGCCTGTGAGTTTGCTATGCGCCTTTTGACCAATCTCCTCTGCAACGTCTACATTCACTTCGATCGCGGTCTGTCAATCCACTGCATATGTTCCTCAAACCTTAATTTTCTGGCGAAACTGGATTATGACTTGTCAAAAACTGTAGAATCTTATTCACATCTTTTAAGTCTCTTCCCATCCTAGCATCAGGTATATCAATGTGTTGGTCACTACCGATACGTGTAACTCCTGTCAGACTGCAAATAGCATACGTGACTTCACTACATGCAGAATGACTTAAGATTCAAAGTGTGCATTGGCTATCAGTCATTCCTCCTCCACGTGTTACCCCACCTCTGCTTTTTGTTGATCTCATGAGTGTCTGGCCTCTGAACATATCCGTCCATACACCTGCCCACATCTTATCACGCCGTCTTATCGTGAAATGGCCCTCAAGAAACTTATAGTAAACACGTCAGTGTTGTTCATCGAGATGTTTCATCTGTTGAAAGTAAACTCTTGCACACTTGGCATAGTTGTTGTGCCCAATAGAGACAAAGAACGGACGCATTAAAATGTTGTTCCACCACCTGTAAATGTCTTAGAAAGTTACTAGTCTGCTCTACCCAGATGAATTCCTTCGCAATGTTGATCATTTTAGATACATACGCCATGGCTTTGCAGTTCTGTTTTCTGCTTTAATTAGGGGTTTCTTTTCAGCTAATTGTATTGACAACTCATTAAGATAGACAGAGGAACTTGCTTGATCTATTGTAGCTTCACTTTTTAGGAAACTGTTATAAAGTTCTATTAATTTATTCACACGCATGCTGTCTACATCCACACTATCAGAATCTTCATATGTTATTTCAGTTTCCAAAGGAAACTTTGCAAACAGCATACGCTGGAAATATTGTTCCACATATGTTAAGTGGCAATGCATATTCGCGCTCACCTCGTGGTCATTTCATAGTTTCGTCTGCTTTGCACGAGATTCTGATGGCGGATGTACTCAATTACAATTTACCTATTGGCAGAAAGTAATTTGTCAGATCCGTCTCAAATTCAGTCCGACCTTGACGAGAGTATTGACTCTCGTCAAGGTCGGACTGAATTTGAGATGGATCTGACAAATTACTTTCTGCCAGTAGGTATATGACCTATCTGTGAACCCGAGTGTTATTTACCGTAGCGGATTACCTATACTATGTGAGCACTTGACTTTGGTACCAATCCTTTGATTGTCAACAATGTGGTAAAGAAAACAACTGTAATACTAGTAACAGTGACATGACTCATTGACATAGGCTCCTACTCTTAAAAGTAATTATCAAATGAACCAAATAAAAAGATTACTGTGGAAAGCGATTATTGGCTTGACCATGAATTTCCATTATTCATAACAACGACCATGACCGTGACCGTAATAAGTTTTCTAGTAAACGATGCCAACAATGTAGTAGTGACAATCCACTCACATAGAATATGTTATTATGCGAAATTTGTTTGATTACGCATACGTGTATCGCAGCTCGGATGGCTGAAATCCACCATTTTAGAAGAAACGTGATAAGAAAATTTGCCACGGGATATAAGTCTATATTTTGAGTATAGTAATTCCAGGATGGACCTCTTTACTTTGGAACAAAAAAAGTTTGTGTGTGAATTTGTTTGACGTTGGGCGATATTTCGACTCTACTATAGCATACAATACAGCTCAGAAATAACTTAAAATGCTTCTAAAACAAAATAAAACCTACTTTGAAATATTTTTAACATAATTGGATTTAATTGGCAGGTCTTCCAATCCAATTATGTTCAGAATACTCATATTCAACAGAACATTTCTTACAAAATACAACGTAACATTTTTCTGTTTTTGTTTTGGACACATGTTAATTTAATGGTCGCTGTACTGTAGGAAATAACTGTTGGGGTTATGGTATCTTGTGACCACCCCACCCAACCCAGAAAAAAACGGTGGTAATTTGATAGGAGAACGACTGGCGTTATCTGTACTTACTTATTTGATCCCAGATATACTGATGTTCATAGATGTCCTGTGGTTCCACAACAGATGTGCCTTTAGGAGAGCAATAGCCCTGGGCAGCGGTCACGCTTGTAGCAGTACCCGGGATCAAGTAATAACAGTGGTCAGTCTCGTACCAGTATACCGCTACAGTGGCAGTCGCGTGGGCTTCGCACGACGGGGCTGCAAGCATGCCATCTGCTAAGATGGCGTAAAGACATGGTTTAATTTGTTCTTAAAATAAGCACGGTGCTTTAATAGGTTTTTAGTTTGATCAGCGAAAACTCTTTTCCCCGACTTTGTTTTCAACCTTGTTATGCCCAAGGTTTGACTCAATAGAAATGTATACAAACAACCTTGAAATAAAAAAGTGCATGTGCACTCATAAGTTCATCATTCTCGGGAATAGCTGTTTGGTTGATGTTCGGCAAACATGACAGGTTTCATTATATTAGTAAGATTAGAGCAAATAGAATGTTTGCATATGATAATTTCTTTATTATACCAAATAATTAGACATGGATTATATGTTTCTGGTTGTGCTTTGCCAAAGGTCATGTGAAATTCTTCAACCTGACATAAATAGACAGAAATTACTCAGTAAGGTTTTGGATCCTACTGAGTAATTTATGTTCGGTTGAAAAATTCGAAATGGCCTTTGGCTCAGTTGAGTATCACAAACAGTCCATGCCAGGGTTACACCATTATGCAGTTTATGACCATATTGAACATGACCAACATCCTCCACCTCACCAATCCCGTTAGTGTTGATTACCATCTGAGTTAGTATTTCCATCTGTTAGTGTAAACTTGGGCCATTCACGCTTATTGGCTCCTTCGTAGACTGAAGCAGACCTACAATTTTGGTACCAAATTAGCAATAGTAGGATCCAAATCCCCGTTCATTTCTAATTAAGCTGCGCCCACTTTACATGTGTTGGAGTCGACTTCAAACTTTGAAACCTGAATGGTCCTTTCCGGTTTTAGCTATGCCCCGCCCATCTCTAGCTAAGCTCCACCCACACCTCGCTCGTGTTGGGATCGATCGATCGTTGAACACCCTGACTATCATTTCCAGAAAACTACACAGGTGAGCTGTTGAATATTTTGAAACTAATTTGACTGGGTGCTGGTGCTGCCTAAGGCAGCAACAGCGCCCAGTCAAATTAGTTTCAAAATATTCAACAGCATGTTTATTAAATAGTAAAGAATTACAAAGACATACAGTTCATACAACGTGTCGGACTTTTTTAGATTTTATGACTGTCTATATGGAACCCTTTGTGACGTGAAGATTGTGACGTCGTCATACAGGCGCTGAGCTGAGTATGACGTCATACGAGGTCAGATGCTGGCTAGATACTCTGGAAAGGTGAATTCCCAGAATCTAAAATCCAAGACAAATATACAGGTAAGCTGTTAAATATTTTGAAATTAATTTGACTGGAGGTCGTTGCTGACTTTGGCAACAACATCTCTGAGTCAAAGTATTTTAAGCATATTTAACAACTTACTGGTATGTTTATCTTGGATGTTAGATCCATCAAGTCCATTTAAATGCAAATGGTGCAAATGCTAATGTTCCGGGTGAGTGTCACGGGCTCTTGAGCCTATTGTTTAAATTTTAATTATTTCTATAAAGCTTGATTTCAGTTAAGCATACTTGGATTTGTTAGAGCAGATGAACTGAGTGTGATTACGTTAGTAGTAGTTGCGGCAGCTGTTGCGACAGTTGTGGATGTTGTGGCAGTTACACCAGCTGAAAAGATAACAATATAGGCTTTGTGATTAAGCGATGTCAAATCTGTGCTAGTCTGAATTTAGCAAGCACATCATATGAAGGAACTTAGGACGGGTTTACATGACATGTTAAACAAAATCCAGAGTGGGGTAATGAATTCGATAGGCGTTTACAATGTCAGCAGTATCTAACCCAACGCCAGAAATCAGACATTTTGATTAGATAGTGTCGATGACGTATTTAATGAGAAACATTGCGAGATCTTTCAAGCATCATGGTAATATGTCACTTGACAGCTGACGTCATAATCAAATGGCATAGGTCTGACACGAAATGGCCACAGGTCCGACAGTAATCGTCTGAATTGAATGTTTTTTTAGAATTTACTATTTAATAAAATCCTTTTGAATATTTTGAAACCAATTTTAATGGGAGCAATCGGCACCAACAGCTCCAAATCAAATTAGTTTTAAAATATTCAACCGCTTATGCACTATTGTTACAGTGATACTGAGATTCTGGGGTTTCAGAGTTCAAAGTGGTAAAATCAATTCATCTTTCCAGAATATCCATCTATCAGCTGAAGTCATATGACGTCATAATCAGCTAAGTGGCGTGTAGGATGACGGCATAATCATTACGTCACAACTGATTATGTTTGACGGGTCGTTAACTCTTAATAGTCCGACACGTTGTACAAATTGTATGTCCACTATTTAATAAACATGCTGTTGAATATTTTGAAACTAATTTGACTGGACCCTGTTGCTGCCATAGACAACAACAGCGCCCAGTCAAAATAGTTCCATAATATGTAATAGCTTACCTGTATAGCTTTCTGGAAATTCATAGTCAGGGAGTTCAAAGATCGACCGATCCCAACACGATAGATGTGTGGGTGGAGCTTAGCTAGAGATGGGCGTGGCATAGCTATAACTGAGAAGGCCCATTGAAACGTGTGCACTTATACTAAATATATGTCCTTTATCATCAGAACACAATTTTCCGCGCCCCACACCGTCACCCACCCACCCACCCTTAGCGAGTACTGGTACAATGTCCCTGATGAATGCATTGTCAGCTCCCATCATCATATGTATGACATAATCATGGGTGTTCATTTAAAATAATAGAACTCATTCGATCAGTCGCAATAAATTATTACCGGGTGATTGGTATATATATATACGTACTCAATGATTCACAAATGATGCAGTATGATGCGCCAGCATTCGTAATGGCCAGTTCATCGCGTGTAATCATGTACATCATATCGCCTGAGACTTCAGGATTATAGATACGGCCCGTTGTATATTGGCCATTACTGAACCACGTCCAGCCATCGGCGTCTTTGGATAAGCCAGCCCATGCTTGACAACCATGTTTAAAAACTGTTGGAATAATTTCAATTATATCAATTTAAGAAAATGTCATCACTGATGATAATGACGAGTTATACAAGTACTACAGTATCGCACAAACATGGGCCTCCTCGGGCTCCTCTCACACACACCCCCCCCCCCACTCCAAGGTCGCACACATGCACGCACAAACGCACGCGCACATACAAGCACACACCCACCTCCATACACGCGTACGAGCGCACGCGCACGTACTCACGCACGCACGCACGCACGCACGCACGCACGCACGCACGCACGCACGCACGCACGCACGCACGCACGCACGCACGCACGCACGCACGCGCGCGCGCAGGCAGGCAGGCAGGCAGGCAGGCACGCACGCACGCATATTTAGGATATATGTTGGCTAGATCGCTCATACGCATACGCTCACTAATGGGGGTGGGGGTTGGGGGTGATGGGATAGATGTCTGACCGCTGTATGGGATGGGATAGATGTCTCGACCGCTGGATCTTCACTGACTGACTGACATCTGACGCAGACAATCAGATATGTATATAGCCTCCAAAAGTCAGTAAATTCATTTTTGTTAATTGGAATAGAACTCAAAAATAAATTAACGCGTTTTCAAAACAAGGTAGAATTTCTGTTTTTCTTTGCAAATATAGTGCCTTATTTACATGTATGAGCTGTACTGTAAAAGCGCCTACTCGATGGTATAGAACATCTAAAGAATAAATTAACATGTTTGCAAAACAAGACAAAATTCTGTTTATGTTCTGTAAGTATATCATCTTATTTATGAGCTGTATAACGTAGCCTACTCAGTCGAATCACTTGTAATAAGTGAGCACATATTTTAGCACCACCCTCCCACCCCCACCCCACCCCACCCAGCCACGCCCACCCCACCCCACCCCGCCACCCCCACCCCACCCTCCCCAGTAGGGTGACGTCACAGTCAATATACGTAATGACTGGCGTAGCTATGCCCAACAGGAACATTTAAAAGTTCTTCAGCTGTACGAATTGAAGAGCTTTACTATTTAATAAGCAGCAGCACTCAGTCAAATTAGTTCCAAAATATTCAACAGTTCACCTCCATAGTTACCGTGAAATGGGGATTCTGGGAAGTCATGGTTCAAAGTATGTATATAAATCACGACGACAACGACGGATGTGCGTGTAGGCCTATCATCTCTTTCCGTGGCCTCTCAGTGCTATGCATTCACTTGGTTGTGTCTAGAATGGCCCTTTCCACATCATCCATCCATCCATCACATGACGTCGTAATCAGCGACGTGACGTGTAGAATGACATCAAAATCAATGACGTCATTATGACGCCATGAATGACTTAGACAAGTACGTCACGAGCGCATAATGGACCTTTCCAGTTTCAGGTAGTCCCCGCCCACCTCTAGCTAAGCTCCAGTCACCCCTTGCGTGTGTTGAGATCGATCGAAATACCCGACTATCAATTTCCAGAAAACTACACAGGTAAGCTGTTAAATATTTTGAAACTAATTTGACTAGGTGCTGTTGCTGCCGTAAGGGTGCTGTTGCTGTCGATCGATCCCAACACTGCGAAGTGTGGGTGGTGCTTAGCTAGACGTGAGCGGGGCATAGCTAAGACTGGAAAGGTCCATTGCCGGCGCTGCCATTTTTCACTAGGGATTGTGGTCATTCACGTTCTCGCCAGATCTCCTAACACTAACGAGAGCGATATACATATATATATATATATATATATATATATATATATATATATATATATATATATATATATATATATATATATATATATATATATATATATATATACATATATTAACGAGAGCGTCTCTATTTAGATTGGAATCGTAGCTTTAGAATATATTGTCTAGATTTCTCGTGCGCATTAAACGCATACCCTCACTATTGGGGCGAGTTGTATTAGCTGGTGACCTGGGCGAATTGCTGACTGTACATTTGCATCAGACATAAAATAGTATTGTGATCTGTCCCACTGTACCCACGTACATCTCTTAATCTTCACTTCAACACTCGTCTCGATCAAACTGGCCAAAATGGCTTCTGTAGTAATCTTGAGAAACTACCATTTACAGCTAACAGGTAGACATTTTTGAAAATTTACCACTGGAATGACTGGCTCGATAACTGAGCCTATTATTCCAATGGTAAAGTGCCAAAAACAACGGTCTCTTGGTCTGCAAATGGGCATAGGATATCTCTATGAGAATGGATGGATCTAATCTGTCACCCAAGCATATGACGTCATAATTATTTATGTCATATGTAGGTTGACATCACAATCAAAATACGTAATGAATGATGTAAATAGCTTCATCAGGAACATTGATCATCAAGTGTACGAATTGTATGTCTTTACGATTTAATGCCATGGATTTAATTAATCAATCAATCAATCAATCAATCAATCAATCAATCAATCAATCACAATCACAATCACAATCACAATCACAATCACAATCACAATCACAATCACAATCACAATCAATCAGTCAATCAGTCAATCAGTCAATCAGTCAATCAGTCAATCAGTCAATCAGTCAATCAGTCAATCAATCAATCAATCAATCAACTGCCAGTGTCGCGATGAAGAACGGGTGAGGGCATAGCATACACCATACAGTGTGCATTCAAAAGATAGTCTCATATGAATTCGCCAGTGTATCAGTATATTCGATTCTTGTCTTGGTGCGGTGGTCCAGCGGAATTGCAGGATGATGGTTCGATCCCCGAGGGGGGAAATGATGATCAACAAAGTAAACTAACAGGCGCACTTGCACCGCATAGGCGAGTTTATCACAGAAATTGAAGTCATCGCATTGCCAGCGTTTAAAAAGATAAGCAAGCAAACAAACGTTATTGACAGATCCAACATGTGGACATACAGACAACATTCACCATTCTGTTGAATATGTTGATACTAATTTGACTGGGCAGTGTACGAAGTGTATGGCCTTACTATTTAATCAACATTCTGTTGAAAATTTGAAACTAATTTTCATGGGCGTTGTATGTTTTTTTGCTATTATCAATTGCGTCCTATAAAAGCTTCACAGGCATCATAGTCAAAATGCTTAGTGAATGACGTCTCTAGCTCCATCGTGAATATAGAATATTCCGTCAAGTGTACAAATCTTATGTTTTTACTTTTTAATCAACATTCTGTTGAATATTTTGAAATTAATTTGATGGGGCACTTTGACCTGGCACTGTTACGGACATAGGCAGCAAAAGCACACAGTCAAATTAGTTTCAGGATATTCAACACCTTACCTGTATAGTTACCTTGAAATGGGGATTCCGGGAAGTCGTGAATCAAAGTATATAAATTGATTCCAACGCACCGAAAAAACTGACGGAGCTTAGCTAGAAATGGACCCCACCTTTGAAATTGTCATGAACATATTTGATCATTAAACGGCCAATACCACTTAGCAATGTGTGGTCCACCGAGTGACCACATATTTTAGCAAGAGCATTCAGATAGTTAGCTTTGTCCTTTGTAGACCCAATCGCAATGGACCGATTCTCTTATGGACAGAAGGTATAAGTTATCCAACCTGTCACTCAAGTGTTGCCACCATAATTAATTATGTCACATATAGGCTGACGTCACAGCCAAAATACGTAATGAATGACGTAGCTATGGCTATCAGGAACGTTGAAAACTCTGTAAGATGTGTGAATTGTGTGCCTTTACTATTTAATAAACATTCTGTTGAATATTTTGAAACTAATTTAACTGCTGCTGCTTAAGCACAGACAGCATCTAGTCAAATTAGTTTTAAAATATTCAACAGCTCACCTCTATAGCTACCTTGGAAATAGGATTGTGGGAAGTCACGGTTGAACATATGTAAATCACAATGACGACGGCTATGAATATAGGCATATCATCATCTCTTATTGTATTTTAACCACCTCATGGCATAGCTGGTCAAACCGGCCCCTACAGAGATCTTGAGCAATGCCAAATTGCATGGCATGAGGGGACAGTTCTCGAGACAGTCATTCCGGATTCCAGTGACAAATCTGCAAAAACAGTCTTCTCTTGGCCTGCAAATCGACATTCAATATCTAAATATTTTAACATTCTTCACCAAATTTAGACAGTAAATGTTTCATATATTATGACGACAATACCAGGTACTGTGTCTGTTTCAATTCCCTTATGTATTATAGCATAAGACACTGGGCTGAACATTCGAGATAGTGTATAAATTTCCATTGTTATGTCTCGTATGGCGTAGGGGTAAAGATTTTAATGTCGTGGACGCATTTTACTAATCACTATATGTGTGGTAGATTTTAACAGTAAAACATGTATAATAATATTGTCGATCGTGAAAAATTAGACAAGATTCGCTAAAAATAATGTACGTGTGATTTTCATTAGTAAGCTATTGTCCTTAATCCTTCACTGGGAAAAGATCCATGCATGCAATTATTTAGCACTATGTATAGACAACTGATGTTCCGAATTTCCAGTCAAAACGGCTGTCAATAAGATTGTAATGGGTGGTTAGATACATAAATCAACAGAAAGGGTATGTATGCACCAAGTTAGCAATGCCGGCAATGTGTTCGGCCAATAAATTCCACTAATATGGTTAGATAGGTATCTGAATATGCCAATGAAGTATTGAGTTTAAAAAATGTTTACCATGAAGTAATTTAATTCGTTGTACACGATTTCATACTGAACATTGGCTGAAATTTTACCCAACTCACAGTCTTCGCTGTCCTATTGTCTGTAGGTTATGCTCAGCCCCAGATTTTTACCCACATAAATGAGTTTAAAAAGTATAATTTATTGTAAATTACTTTCAGCTGTAAACAATATGATATCATATCATTGCTAGCTATAGTCATAATTAAAACAAATTCTACAGTGAAATAATCCCATAGTCTGCAATCCCATACCAAAAATTGGCTTACATTTTGGCAGATCAGTGATTTTCAATACCATGCTGTCTGCAATAAGTTTGGGCCATATTCGGTTCGAAATTCTTACATATGGTTAGATCGGTATATGAATATGCTAATAAAATATCAAGCTTAAAAATGTCTACCATGAAGTAATTTCGTAGTAGACAATTCCATGGCAAAGATTTGCACAAGTTTTGGCAGATCCATGGTTTTCGGTAGCCTACTGTCTGTAATAAGGTTGGCCCCAAAATGTCAGGTAGATATATAAATACGCTAATATAATATCGATTTTTTTAAATTCCACCGTAAAGTAATTTTATAATACGCAACTTAGTAGCGACCAAAAGTTGTCAGATGCCAATAATTTACGTACCAATATGTACTCTGTAACCAGTTTTTGAATGTCTAGCATTGCAGAACACAATATTTATTATTATGTACTAGTGCGTACGAAATATTGCACGATTCTACCATCAAATACTATCATAATTACCAAGTATGTTCATGTAGTTACTTATTCGCAATATGTCCCCATTCAAAGACAGTTAATTCACATTAGCCACAATCGGATAGATGTCGATATGTCCTGGCATATCACTTGCAATAGGTTTGGCTCCAGAATTTCACTTATATGTTTACATAGATATATATGAATGAGCTAATAAAGTATAGAGTTTAAAAAAATTCTACTATGAAGTAATTTCGAAATACGCAATTTAGTCGCAAATTGCAGTTTTCAAATGCTAATAATTTACTATATATTCATTATCAGAATATCTGTACTCGGTTTGTAACCAGGCTTTCGAACATAATACCATCTAGAACTCACTTGATATTGCACGATTCTATCACCAAATATTTCTTGCAATAATGTGAAAAATTTTCTATATATCCTATAATTTAGCTCCAGATAGAATCTGAAGTATCAAATTGAAAAATCCCAGAATTTACTCAAATGGTCAACAAGATGGATGGAATGATCGTCGGACTGCTCCAAAATATAATCTGCTTCTTCCGCTAGCCCATATCTAATCTTATCCAAGGCCGATGTCATTACAACCATCTTAAAGCTATCATTATTATAATCGCAACCACTTACATGGGAAAGGTAAGAAACTGTAAATGATAGTCAGAACCCATGCAATATTGAATGTTAATATAACAAGATAAACACATTCCTCTCTGTCCTGCAAATTATATTGCCAACTTATCACATGCCTAATGGCTATTTCTTTATAGTACATTGAACTTAACTTGAAGCTCACGTCTTCCTATATTATATAGTGCCGGTGTCATTTTTACATGTATAATTTATTTTTTGTTCTATGTAGGTGCCCAAGGTCTAGATATAGTTACTGTCTTTGGTGGACAACCTTTTGTGCTACTGCAAATTGTATATTATATATAAAAATGAATTTGAAACTCAACTTGAATTATAATAATCTCCGGCCACGCTATTTGCCATTGATGCCTTGCATCGATATGTGTACTTGTTAAATTACATTGATTTCAATGCAAACACGTGACTACTCGATTTATCCTTGCTGATAGGTGGGTAGCCCCGAGTAGGTACTAGAGTACGTACTCCAGCCGTTTAGGCGCTACTCTAGTAACTCGAGTAGCTACGCTACTAGGGACGTAAACTCGGCCAGAGTGAGCCTGTGACCTCGACATTTGAACTTTTGTTCTGGAACTAAATTTTGCTTCTAGACACCTAGAATGTGAATGTATGTTACATATTTGGCGTCTCTACCTTCTAGCATCACAAAGTTATTGACGAAGAGGTGTATTCCGGTATGCACCAAGTGACCCCATGATCTCGACTTTTGAACATTTGACCTGGAACTAAATTTTGCTTCTAGACATCCAGAATATGAATGTACATGTATGTTACATATTTGGCGACTCTACCTTCCAGCATCACAAAGTTATTTACGAAGAGGTGTATTCCAGTATGCACTAAGTGACCCCGTGACCTCGACCGTTGAACTTTTGATCTGAAACTAGAGGTATCGACGAAAATGTGTATTCCTGCATACACTAAGTGACCCTGTTATCTCAATACTTGATATTTTGACCGCAACTAAAATGTATATGCTCATAATATGAATGGATGTGACAAATTTGGTGATTCTACCTCATAGGATTCCGAGGATAAACAGACAGACAAACAGAAATACACCGACAAACAGGCGGCACAAAACGCTATACTCACACTGGTATTTGGCGGTGTGAGTCATTCATTAGATGACGAAGGTTCTCAGTTTTGATTCAAATTCAATCCCGATATAATTCGCTTTTTAGACAATCTTTCGTGATATAAATCATGGGACGTCGTGTTGGATTTTAACATTGATTTGACCTACATTATCTCTGACTAATCAGTAGTCCGAACGTGAATAATCACAAGGAAGCGTGTTCATGGCGGCCATTTAATGAGCATCAAAAGGGGTCACTAAGCCAAGCGCTAGCTTCAGTTCAGAGATTGGAGTCTTCCAGATTTATCTGGATTTCCAGATTTTTCCTAATCCTGACTACACTCGCACATCATTTAACGTATTTCCAGATTATTCATAAATACTGACCACGCTCGCACATCATTTGACACCCTTTTCGTGGTTTGAAATTAAGCCAGATGAGTCACTACACGTAGATAACAGGACTAGTGATTACTAGATTCTACTCCCGCCCTTCAAATTTTCTTTGCAGACCAAAGGAAGACGATCTTTGAAATGTACAAACTGGAATGACTGGGTTGATTATCCACACAGTCATTCTAGTTATAAATTTTCAACAATAGTCTCTTCCTCTTCAAATCGAAATTTCTGAAGATTACAGGAGAGCCATTTTTGGCCACATTGACCATTAAAGGCTTGACATATCAAATTGTTACCATGGGGCTGGTCAGTTACAAATTGTATCAGTCTTGCTCAATTTCTACCAGCCTCGGGCTCATGTTAAATTTAACCACTGCTCTCACAGATCATTTCCCCTTATGACATCCAGATTTTCCAGAACGATACACTCCAGTCTCTGCTTCATACAATTCAACTAGCATACAATACAGCTCAGAAATAACCTAATACAACACAAAGCCAACTTTTGCATATTTTGAACATAATTGGATTTAATTGGAAGGTTTTCCAATCCAATTATGTTCAGAATACTCATATTCAACAGAATATTTCTTATAAAATACAATGTAACATGTTTCTGTTTTTGTTTTAGAAATATGTTCATTTATTTCTTAGCTGTATTGTAGGAAATAACTTTGGGGTCATGGTATTTTGTGACCATCCCACCCGCACCAAGAAAATTCGGTGATAATTTGATAAGAGAATGACTGACGTTAAGCGTACTTACTTATCTGATCCCAGATATACTGATGTTCATAGATGTCCTGTGGTTCCACGACTGTCGTGCCTTTAGGAGAACAATAGCTCTGGGCAGCCGTCACGCTTGTTGTGTAACCAGGGATCAAGTAATAACAGTGGTCAGTCACGTACCAGTATATCGCTAGAGTGGCAGTCGCGTGGGCTTCGCACGACGGAGCTGCAAGCATGCCCTCTGCTAGGATGACATAAAGACATGGTTTAATTTGTTTTCTTAATGATCACGGTTGTTTTAACTGGTATCTCGCTGGACCAGCGAAAACGCTTTTCCCCGACTTTGTTTTCAAACGTGTTATACTCAAGGTTTGACTCAAAGCACAGTTTTTATCACTAGAAATGTATACAAACCACCTTGAAATAAAAAAGTGTATATGCAGTCTAAGTTCATCATTCTCGGGAATAGGTGCTTGGTCAATGTTCGGCAAACATGACAGATTTCATTATATTAGTACGATTAGAACAAATATAACGTTTGCAACATGTCATAGCTCAGTATGGTTCTGTCCAGTTGAAAAATTCGATATGGCCTTTGGCACAGTCGCAAACAGTTCATGCCAAAATTACACCATTATGCATTTTCGACCTTAAATACACAATTTTCACGAAGAAGCATCCAAATATGACCAACATCCTCCACCTCATCCATCCCTTTAGTATTGATTATCATCTGAGTTAGTATATCTATCTATTTAGTGTATGCTTGGGCCATTCACTCTTATTGGTCTTATAATAGGCCCCTCGTAGATTTAAGCCACTCACGTCAGTTAGCATGTGACGTATTTGATTATGATGTCAGGTACTTGAGTGACAGAGCAGATGCCTCAATTGCTTTGACGTCATGGGCCGAATGCCATTGCGCTACCTCATCTCATTATATGTAACTGGTCAATCAGTATATGTAACCATACCCTAACCTAGCAGTCTTGAAGCATCGGGTAATATGGATATCTAAATGCAAAACTATATTTGTCTCAAGCTCACAATGACCTTGACCGTATATATGTTTCAATGTCAATGTGATGCTTCTACTGGTAGAGGCATTTAGAGGCAACTGTTGGCTCCAATAACCTTGTCAATGCTGAAATAACGGCAAGATGAACGATCTAATCAAAAAAATTATAATTTTGAAGAACATAGTCTTGTACCATTATCGAAATGACTTTGTCGTTATAAAGGCCAAGACATTGTGTTGCATCCTCACAGCATAGGTTATTATAATCCAAGTATCATTGGTAATCTTGGCCAATTCAGAAAGACAGAAAACCTGTGAACAAAAGCTCAAGAAGCTAACTATAAAGATTACGTTCTATATCAAGATTCCAATCACCGTTACCTGTGATTTCATAACCTCAAAATCAGGTTGGTATAAGTATGTTTGCCCAAGTTTAGTCAGAATATTGTGAAACACTTCCATCATGTAATACGATTTGTTGAGCTAAACCAAAGACTTAACAATAAAGTATACCAAGGTCACACGGATCTTGTTCTTTAAATTCATGACCGCAATATATATGTGCAGTATCCATATGATATAGGTAAGCTAAGCAGGTAGCTAAATTTAATCCAGATAGGGTGAACTAATTCTGAGATATAAGATTAAGATGGTATGTTGAGCTAAAGCACAAAAACGAAATTGAACGCTGAGAGACAAACACATTAGTTAATCCACTTACTCTATTGGCGACAATAATAATATTTTAACTCTTTAACGGGTAAATTTCCTTCTCAAAATCAAAATATTTGCTTATTAATTGTGCTTTTGCAGCCAAAAAGAATGCTATTTTTGAACATTTACCACTAAAAAGTCATTTCAGTGGTAAATTTTCAAAGAATAGTAATCTATTGACCTGAAAATGGACCTTCATCAAGCCCGCAACAGAAGCCGGCTCATCGGCATGAAAGGATTAAACATGCATGTTATTTACGAGGATGAAAGGCAGATATTTTGTGTACATTGAAAAGCATTAAAAGGTGTGTGCAGAGATCGTGTCCGTTTAGCAACGCTTACCAGAGCCCTGCAATGTCCAGTGTACAACAGCGTATAGACCAAACACAGATAATGCAGTCATTATGTCGAATAGTCTGTAAAATACAACATGTATATACGAAGTATCACTATCTGACATTTTAATATATAGTTAACCGTGTCTATATAGGAACACCGCTTTTGGGCTAGAATATAGTGGTCCTTCAAAAACCATAGATAGATAGATGGATGGATGGGTGGATGGGTGGATGGATGGGTGGATGGGTGGGTGGGTGCGTTGGCGGGCGGATGGACGGGCGGCCGGCCGGTCGGATAGATAGATAGATAGATAGACAGACAGACAGACAGACAGACAGACAGACAGACTGACTGACTGACTGACTGTCTGACTGACTGACTGACTGACTGACTGATTGATTGATTGATTGATTGATTGATTGATTGATTGATTGATTGATTGATTGAGTGAGTGAGTGAGTGAGTGATATGCGGGGAGGCAGGGCCATATATTATCTTTTCTGGAACTCTAGCCCCGATGGGATCACCTTCATACAAGACGGAACCGGCAGCTTTACGTCCCCTCCGAAGGACGGATCATGTGAATGACGTATGGAATGGCGCAGGTTTTTGCACCTTGATCACATGCCTGAACGCGGGATCGAACCTGGCTCTTTGGTTTGGACTTCCAAGCACGTGCGGCACAACGGTTTTGCCAACCGGGCCAATGCACCATGAACATGAAGTGGCCACGCCTTCAAATAGCAGTGTTATGTCCCTTGATATACTATCATAGTATTGAGGCATGTGGGTAAGAAATGTTTCTCCGGTATCAGACCAGAGTTGATGTCTAAATGGAAAGTTACTTTGAAAGCCCCCTCCTCTTGGTAAAGATAGTTGCCATTTGGAATCCCATTAGGCAAAACATTACATTCAAATTCAGTCGTTATTCTTTCTTCTTTAGGGTCAGTTACCATCAATCTTTGAAAGACTACTCGATTCCCACATTCCAATGGCACTGTACCCTCACCCCCAAACCCACCCGCACCCCCACCCCCCCCCCCCGCCCTCTGCCTTTGGCCTGGCATTCTGTTCGGTAAATGAGAGTAGCAGAGAATCAATAATTGGTTTTAATCAGTTGAAACCACCCAATAACCGCCCTCTACTGTTGTCTTCAGGAATATCCATTTCCAGATGAAGAGAAGTCTATTTTTGAAATTTTACTGAAAATCACTGTAATGACTGAATGATATTAAATGTAAATGCTGTAAAAAGGCTTTTTACAAACAATTATTGGTATATTAACAATTATACTGGCCCCAATTTTCTGACTGGTGTGTGA
Source organism: Chaetoderma sp. LZ-2023a (assembly GCA_034401795.1). Classification (NCBI taxonomy): domain Eukaryota; kingdom Metazoa; phylum Mollusca; class Caudofoveata; order Chaetodermatida; family Chaetodermatidae; genus Chaetoderma; species Chaetoderma sp. LZ-2023a. Next base: position 59,216,619 of record CM067369.1, on the reverse strand, counting down.
CAATGTGTGCGTGCGTGCGTGCGTGCGTGCGTGCGTGCGTGCGTGCGTGCGTGCGTGCGTGCGTGCGTGCGTGCGTGCGTGCGTGCGTGCGTTGCTAAGTACCGTCATCAATCGCATAGCAAGGGCCTGTGGAGGATCCCCAGAATCACCAAAAAGATTCTGATGATAGGGTCCTCTAATCTAGCCCGAATTGATTTAGACGTCCATCCTGACATCCAGGTTGAGTGCTATCCTGGTGCCACATTATCACATTTCAGAACAATGGCTATGCGACACCAGGATGGCCCTAGCCCGGAGAAGATCATCCTGAATATTGGCATCAACTCCAAAAATGAGCATCCAACCAAAGCCTCAAGCCATTTACGGTTCATGGCTCGTGAATTTAAAAACACCTTCCCTAATGCGGAGTTGCACTTTGCTGAGATTAACTTCTCTGATAGCTTGTCAGACAGGCAAAGGTACTGTCTCAAGCGTATCAACGAATCAGCAAGGTCCAACTGCCACGTTGATAAGGTCATCCCCAAAATTTCTGATGCCAATTTTCATGTTGAGAAGGATAGAATCCATTGGACGAAAGAAAGAGTGAATTGTATTTATAACCATTGGTTGACGGTACTTAGTTTAAACTAAATGTGGGTCAAGGCAATAGCTCCCCTAACATAGGATTAGGAACAAACCTTGTCAATTTAGCAGCTGACTATGATCTCTCACCATCTAAAAAATCAATTCTCGATCGTGGTCTTACTTTTGTACCAACTCCAAAACCAAAAACAGGATTAGATTTGCTTTTAGACACAGGTCTTATTGAAGTAGCTAATTTTGGTCATTCAGTAAAAATAGCCCATCATTTTCGAAATTTAAGTGGAGAGTCAAAACCATTCACTGGAAAATCCGGTTGGGACCCTCCAGATAGGCTAGTTGACGACAATATTAAAGCAACCATAAAAACGGTTGCTGGTATAGCCAGATCATTGCCAGTTACAAACAATAAGCAAAACCTTTCATTTCTCGAACGACAGGCTATCAACAAATTACGTAGAAATCAGAATATTATTATAAAACCAGCCGATAAAGGTTCAGCAACTGTGATTATGTCTAGAGAAAACTACATCCGCGAGGCCGAAAGGCAGTTAACTAACACCAGGCATTACAGAAAACTTGTAATTTGGCCGCAAAACCGACAAAATTTCATTGAAATACTTAATTCATTGCATACAGATAAGTACATCGATAAGAAACAGCTAAAGTATCTGCTAGGTGAGAATAATCCACAAAATCGGACATTTTATATCTTGCCTAAAATCCATAAACCTATCAGCACCTGGTTAGATCCATTGACACCACCTGGACGACCCATCATTTCAGACTGTGGCAGTGAGTCTTATTGCATTTCAGAATATATTGATTACTATTTAAAGCCCATTGCTAATAGACACAAGAGCTTTCTCAAGAACACAGAACACTTTCTTTCAAAGTTATCCAAATTGTCAGTTCCGAAAGATGCATATTTAGTCACATTAGACATAGATGCTATGTATACCAATATAGATATTGATGCTGGAGTCAATGCTATTAAGAATTCTTTTGTCAAATTTCCTGATCCAGATCGACCAGACACGGAAATTCTAAAATTATTAGAGCTAAGTCTTAAAGGAAACGATTTCCAATTTAATGGTGAAAATTACCTTCAAATCTGTGGATGCGCAATGGGTAAACGATTCAGCCCAAATTTTGCCACGATTTATGTTGCGGAGTGGGAAGAGGAGGCACTGAACAAATCAACCAAAAGGCCTCTTCTTTACCTCAGATATCTAGATGACATCTTCATAGTTTGGCAACATTCAGAAGAAGACTTTTGGGAATTTTTTCGCATTTTAAATAACCAAGATTCAAACATCAAGCTAAAAGCTACTATTAGTGGAACATCGGTTGACTTTTTAGATGTCACGATCTATAAGGGTCCTCAATTTGATTCCTCTGGAAAATTAGAATATAAAGTATTCTTTAAGCCAACAGACTCACATCAGCTGCTTCACAAAAAATCATTTCATCCTCCACACACATTTAAAGGTTTGATCAAATCGCAAATCATAAGATTTTTTCGAAACTCTAGCAACAGGCAAAATCTGAATAGTGCATGCTCTACTCTGTTTGATGCTTTGAAAGCACGTTTTCTTCGAAAAATTAAAGCAGACACCATCAATGAGCTTGAAAATCTAAAACCCCATAGCGGACCCGAGTTTGAACCTGTCCAAATTAAACACAATAAACCAATCATGTGCGATGGATCAGTTTCTAAATGCGACAAAAATAGATGCAAAGTAAACAACTATATTGTAAACCAACAAACATTCCTGAGCTTTCAAACTAAAAATGAATATCATATCCGAACTAATATGCATTGTGATTCTGAGAATGTAGTCTATTTGATCAATTGTGCCCTTTGCCAGAAACAGTATGTTGGAGAAACAAAAAATGCATTTAGAGTGCGTGCTAGACGCCACGTTTCTGATATTAACACCTCAGCAGATACGCCAATTGCTCAACATTTCCAACTTCCTGATCATTCAGTTGAACATCATTTTGAAATCATGCCAATAGAACAGATTCCGACCTTCGATAGTGAGGAAGAAACGAGTTCGTTTCGCAAAATCCGAGAGGGCCATTGGATTAGAACACTCCAAACAAAAGCACCATTTGGAATAAATGTAGATTCGGGAATATCACAAAAGAACAAAATTATCCCATTTCAACTCATATACAATAGACGTAATGTTGAATTAGCGAAAACCATGAAAGACGAATATTCACAGTTGCAATCTAAATTAAAGGAACCGATCAAAGCACGACCAGTAATAGCTTACAATAGAAATCCAAACCTGAAAGATTTGCTAGTAAGGTCAAAGTTAGACCTTATAGTTCCTGATAACAATGACAAGGTTTCATCCCTCCCTACCTATTCTTAAATAAATCTAATCCCAACCAAAATCAATGGTGGGGCAACATGAAATCATATCCGTAGGACATCTTTTAATTTTGTGTCTGCAAAAGTGTGCGTGTGTGTGTATGTGTGCGTGCGTGAGTTCGTTCGTTCGTTCGTTCGTTCGTTCGTTCGTTCGTTCGTTCGTTCGTGCGTCCGGGCGTTTGTTCGTATGTGTGTATGTGTGTGGGTGTGTGCTCGTACATCCGTACGTGTGTGCATCTATACTTGCATGTGTGTATGTGGGTGTGGGTGCATTAATTCGTGAGTACATTAGTGCCTGGTTGTGTGCGTGCATGCATTCGTGCGTCCGTTCGTGCATGCGTTCCTGCATGCATTATTGCGTGCATTCGTGCATGTATTACTATGTGCATGTATTATTGCATGTATTCGTGCATTCGTTCAGATGTGTGCGTGCGTGCGTGCGTGCGTGCGTGCGTGCGTGCGTGCGTGCGTGCGTGCGTGCGTGCGTGCGTGCGTGCGTGCGTGCGTATGTACGTGCGTGTGTGTATGGGTGTGCATTCGTGTGTGTGATTTCTCTATAATGTAGGATCAATCCCAGCCTTTACCTGTTAAAGCGACCTACTGATTAATTCACTTTACCCCAACTAATCTCAAGGGGGGACCACTCTAAGTAAATCTAAACTTGGTCTCGATAGGACAAATTTAGGCAAAGAAATTTTTAATTAAATTCCTGTGCCAATGCGGTTTTTTTCGTGCGTGCGTGCGTGCGTGCGTGCGTGCGTGCGTGCGTGCGTGCGTGCGTGCGTGCGTGCGTGCGTGCGTGCGTGCGTGCGTGCGTGCGTGCGTGCGTGCGTGCGTGCGTGCGTGCGTTGGTAGGTGGTTGGGTGGGTGGGTGGGTGGGTGGGTGGGTGGGTGGGTGGGTGGGTGGGTGGCTGGCTGGCTGGCTGGCTGGCTATAGTGGGGAAGGCTATGGCTCCCCCTCCATATTCCTACGGTAATGGTATGGTATGTATGCGTGTGGGCGTGGTGAATTCGCTTCGACTGTTAAAATATGCAAAATATAACTCTTACGTGTTCAGTAAATTGTCTCACAGACGTACTTACCTCAGTTATAACTCCACTCGCGTACCTGACCGAACCACGTCTGATTTCACCGTTTATTCCGTTAGTAGTGTGTCCAGTTGTATTGACCTGTGGTCAGTGTTTATTAGCTCGCTATCGGATAATTAAGGTTCCATTGACGTTTAACTGTATCGCTGCCGATGTGTGCCAATTGTAATAAAAATGTAACAATAAATTGGGGTTGGTTGCCATAGCTCATTATCAGGCATTGTCCCGCTTAGCATACGCCGCGAAGAACTCGTAATTCATTTTATTGCTGATACAATTCTGCTGATTGTTTTTCCAACAATGCGACTGAAAACTGTTGCCCCTGTATAGCTTCTGCGTTGTCAGGTACAAGGGAAATCTGAGAAGTAAATGTGTTTACGGATTTGTCCCTTTGTTGATTGCTCCCTGTATCAGCTTCATCCTATCAACTGCTGTAGCCTAAGCATGACCTGGGTTAGAGCAAAACGGTCGCATTGTATTTAACCGTGAATTGCGGAACACCTTTTCTGAGAAGTGTTAATAACAATTCCGTATTACGCTGGCAATAACGCATAATGGGATAGAATTGTTCGTCCATGTTAATTGGTTAGTAAATAGTTCATTAGAAGGTCTGAGAGACTTTGTGTGTGTGAGAGAGAGAGAGAGAGAGAGAGAGAGAGAGAGAGAGAGAGAGAGGGAGAGAGAGGGGAGGGAGGGAGAGAGAGAGAGAATCTAAAAACAATGGCATGGCATCGTGCCAGGTAATGTGCCTCTAAAGTAATAATCGGCCATCTTGATACGTCATCACGCCTACGGAACTACGTTTTCAATTAGGTGTGATATTGCGGACAGACATTTGTGGATACCATGTAAATGAATAGGAGCCGCTGTGGTGTTGCTTTTGGTATCACTTTAACCCCTGCATCACCAGGTTGTTGTAGACATTAAGATCAACCAGATTCACGCGGTGGATCGTCATTTCAGCTAATTCATTTCCGCAAATTCTTGCCCGCATTTCATACCTTATCCAAACGTATCCGTTTTAAATTTTTCAGACAAATTAAGAGGGATTGTCTTTCTGTTAACTATTCTTCGTACAGAAAACTGCGTTTTATATCATTTCGTTTAAGGCTAAATACTGTTGTCTAGTATGACTAGGGTTGGTCTCGTATCCTTTGAGAATATCATTTAAGGGACATTTAGTCATATGTTTTATCATTTGTTTTGAGGTCTGAATTGTTGGTTCAAAGTGTGCATCACTATTTGATATGTTAGAACTCAATCTCTTACTCCTTAACAGTTGAGCCGGGGATGCGCCAATTTTAGCTGGTGTGTTTCTGTAAGCCAATAGTCCTAGGTATAGATCACTATTGTTGTCGTCACGTTTTATTAGCTCACCTAGTCCGAATGACCAAGTGAGCTTATGCCATGGCGACCGTCCGTCCATTGTTCATACGGCCGGCCATCCGTCAAATTTTAATTTTAAACGGGTTCTCAAGAACAACTGTGCTGATTTGGCAAGACGCATCCTTAGGGTCGAGAGATCCAAGCTTGTTCAAAACATAGATCCCTTAAACCAAGGGCTATAGGCGCTCATATTCGGATCTCGGAATCTCGGTCCTATTGTAGTTTTAATTAATTCTGATGTTATTTCGTTATTTTTTGACGGATTGATTTTTGCCGACCTTTTTTTATCATTGTATCTATATTTGTCTCTCTACTTCAACAGAGGGTGGATTTGAACAACATAACGCAACCGGAGTAACATGCCTTGCAATGGAGGTGGTGCAACTGTCAAATCTTTCTTCATTATGCTTTTCAGGAGTCTGTGGTCTGTACCATTGTGACTTTCTTGCCACCGAGGTAGTTGTTGAATATTTAGCATCAAACGAGTATAGCTAATGGTTATAGGATTCATAGTTTTAGAAGCAGAAGCAATAGGTTTTCCGTCTTGGGGCATTTACACCTAACCCGTACTGTGAAGAATCCAGATGCAATCTTATATTGTTAGAGATGTCGAAATATTGCGCAATAGGGCATTTGTAATTACACCTTTGACCATCGCTAAACTCTTTTGGTCGACTTGAACTCCAGCTAAAATAAAAATTTTACTTTAGGAGCTCGCTCAAAGGGCCTGTCGGTTCACTTTAGACCAGGAGTGAACCTCGTTAGCTAAACAACCATACATATAACTGTTTCTAATTCTAACGTTCTTAGTTTTCCGTGGCTCCATTTGTACAATCACCTTGACCCTAGCTGAATCTGGCGTTCGACAACTACGTGACACAATATTACCAAAACATCCTATTTTCTCTACCCATATCATCAACCTTTTCTGAATGCAATTTTATAAAATGCTACACGACATCTTCCTACCAGACATCTTAGGTTATTATCATGTAGATGACGACTGTGGTCTTAGACCAAAATGACATCAATTAGGACCGTAGTTTCTTTCAAACCTTCCAGGTTAGCATTCATTTTCGTGAAAGAGTAGCTGGACAGAGCCAAAGACCAGCACAAATGGCATTCTTGTGAACCGCCATCTTCCATATTGGGAGTTGAAATAGTCAGCTTAATATTTACCTCATCTAATATAAGTTGCCGGTTTCCCGTTTTGCATCTAACTTACTGGCTAATCTGTGCGTAACATCTTCAATATTGACTAATGGATGATGTTCCCTCTTGATGTGTTCATTCAATAAATGATTCCAGTTTTTTTATATGCCACGCCCATCTTTATCTAGGCTCCACCTACGCTTTGCCCGTGTTGAGATCAATTGATCCCTGCATTCCCTGAATCTCAATTACCAGTGAACTATACAGGTAAGCTGTTGAATATTTTGAAACTAATTTGACTGGCTGCTGTTTCTGCTTATGCATGTTTATTAAATAGTAGACATACAATTCGTACAACTTAACGACTAGTAAGCGTCTATGACACACTTCATTACGTCATTCATACGTAATTGAATATGGCGTCAGCATACATGTGATTATGACGTAGTTGATCAACTGGATTCATCAATTGTTTAGGATATATGTAGATTCTTATTTTCTCAGAATCATGTTTGCTAACTACTAGTATTGAACCCACCCAGCCAATAGGTTGTCGACGCTTTTAATGGACACCGAAATATCCATACGTTTAATTCACCGCGAACTTTGTCTTTCAGGGCTATTGGAACTCTATGTGTTGAGTGTATTAATAGATATTAGGCTTTAGATGTATTTTAGCTTCACCTTTCAAGGTTCGTATCCCTGAAATATATTTTATTTTGTTACCTTTTTCTAGAATTTCGCTGACCTCAGGTTTGCCTGTGATTATGACATTTATCGGATTCAATTGCCTACCTGAATTTAATTCAAGTATCGGTTTAGCAGGTGTGTTTAGTGCCCAACTCTTTAGTTGAGTGGGCGATAACCACGTACTTTTACTATTGTAGGAATTTGTACAGGGCAGCGCAAGAACTCTGGCTATAGGTGATATGATCTATTTCCCTTCGTGATTAAGAAGCGAAATAGCAAATGGGCAGAGTAGAATATAGCAGAACCTTTGCGATGTAGATGCTACACAACCGGACAGAGAAGCAAAATGGCGACTGGAAGGCCCTTGAGGGCGATGCTTTCTCACGCTTTTTCTCTCAGGCTTGACAATGTACTTAGTAACCCCTGTGACCTAGATATTTGATCCATTGACATCAAATTCAAAACAATCATAAGCTGTTGTAATATGAAGGTGTATGCTATATCTGTTGATTCGGCCTTCTTGTACTCCATAGTTATGGCCAAAATGTACTTCGTGAACCGGTGACCTAGATGTGTGATGTTTTACCATGAATCTCATAGGACTACCCACCTATAATATGAATGGAAGTGCCAAATTAAGTGATGCTACCTACTTGCATTCCCGATGTATGGCTAAAATGTGTATTTTGTGACGTAAATATTTAACGGCTTGACCTCAAACTAATTTTTTGCCAAACCAGCTACAATATGAATCGATATGCCAAATTCATTCAATACATTTGTTGAGTGGACATTATGTCAACCAATTTAGATCATAGGCTTATTTGACAAACGCATGTCCTACAAATACATGACATAGGCCGCGGCTTTTCTAGAAATATTGCAGACTGACAGACAGACCCATACAACAGGAATCAGGACAAAACAACAAAAGAAAATACACAATAGCTACATGCATATTCTTAATTTTATCTGCTAACGTTTAGTAAAAACGTGTCGGACTATCAAGCGTTTTAAGACGGACTAAATCGAGTCATTCATGCTGTAATTGATTATGACCCCACCCTACACGTCATGTAGTAGATTATGACGTCATATGTTTGATGAACAAACTGGAAAGGGCCATTGAATGTTAGAGTTCAAGTGAATGAAGTGATCAATCTCTAGCTATGCACTGACAATTTCTAGTTAACTCCACCTACTGTGTGTGCTCTATAGATCTTTTTTATCACATTGAACCACACATTGCCAGAATCTCAATTTCAAGATAACTATACAGGTAAGCTGCTGAATATTTTGAAACTATTTAGACCGGGAGGTGGTGCTACCTATTAGTTTCGAACATATTCAACAGAATGTTTCTCAAATTGTAAAATCATTAAATAATGCAAATTCAGACAATTATTGTAGGACCTTTTCCGCTTTTTTGCCGGACCTACGTCATTTGATTGTGACGTCAGCTAACAAATGTCGTATTTTGATTAAGATGTCAGATACTTGATTGATAGGTCGGATTCCTCCATTGAGATCTATGTTTTAGTTTGACTTCTCAACTGGAAAAGAAATATATTTGTTTGCAATTCGCAACGTGTAACTGCTTGCGTTCCGTAGGAAAAAAGCGATCGATCTGAAACTTTTTCCCTATGGAACGCAAGGCTGCACTGGTCAGCGAAATTATGTATCACATTTATTTGGTGTTCTTCAATTATTGGCATTTCGTGTTTTGGCATAGCTTAGTTTTGGGAGTTTTTAAAATCAAAACAAATTTGCAGCAATTCTGTCTTATTGATGCAGCGCATCAATTTGTATATGCTTACTCGTCAGCTAAGAATGTGTACACGTTAAAATCTTTATAATTATAAATATCTATATATAAATAAATATAAAAAAGCGGGTCAACCCACCACAAATTGCAACAGAATTTATTTTATCACTATTCTTCTCAGAAAAGCAAATAAAAGAACATATAAAAAGTCTTCCAATATTGAAGTAGTGGAACAGTGCCTAATTTGCATAAATGCACATTTTTCATCTAATTTTTACTTCTAATCAAGTTATTTGTAATGTTTAAAGGGATTCAGCCACACTTAGGTAAGTGATACATATAAATAAAACATAAAACGCCCTGTATAATCTAAGGCGTGAAAAGCGCATAATTTACAGGAATCCAAGATGTCCACCATAATATTTGATAATACAGTTTCGACATTATTTTCACTTCTATTCAAGCTTATTTTCAATGCTTAAAGGTGATACACCATTACCATCTTTTAACATTAAAATAGATTGATTAGAATTTTAAATGTTTTAAAACTATATAATGTCAAATATTGTGGTTGCCATCTTGGAGTTATACAAATTAGGCACTGTTAAATACTACTTGAATTTTGTTTAGGTTTTGTGTGTGTTATTTGCTCTTCTGAGATAAACAGTGAAAAGAATTTCTGTTGTAGCTTGTCTGTTGCAATTTGTTGCAGTACATGTTCGCATGCGAGACATTATGGGGTCACATGTGTTCTAACATTTTACAAGCCCCTTTGGGGGAAGGCTCTAACAATACAGGAGAGTGCATCAGCAAATAATAAGATCGGGTCCATTGTACTGAGACTTGGTCGATACCATGCAAAAATGAATTTCTTAGACTCTATTGCACACCTTACTGCAGACACGGTTCTGCTAGAATTGCTGGAGTGCACATATATGAGCAACACAGTAGGTAATATCCTGAGTGGAAATCGATTTCCAGGGTCCTCAGTGCCATGCTAATGTCACATGTCTTTGGCATACCAATACGACACCATACAGCAAGTCGGGCGCGAGATGAGAAAGAAGGCACAGTCGGGCGGGAGATGAGCAAGAAGGCAGTCGGGCGGGAGATGAGAAAGAAGGCACAGTCGGGCGGGAGATGAGCAAGAAGGCAGTCGGGCGCGAGATGAGCAAGAAGGCACAGTCGGGCGGGAGATGACCAAGAAGGCACAGTTACAGCAGAGTCTTCTTGTGAAACTTATGAATGGACCTCACCTGAATCTGACCAAACCACTAGCGAAAAGGCAGATGTCACGCCAATGCCAGAAGTCATTATTGCTGCAGGAGCACTGTATGATGAGATAATGGATGAGTGAATCACATTAGACAGCTTACAGAACTACAAGGTCAAGCAGTCCAACAATCGGAAACTACTGGCAGGTAAAATGCCATGTAGAACCAATGCACAGCCAAGTTGTGGTTGCAATAGCTGAAAATGGTGACTAGTTTCCAAACATTCATCAAAGCAGAGCGGACTGTTAATTGGCAGTTGCATTTGAAGACGATGCAGGAAATGCCGCCATAGCAGGCAGCTACATGCAACGACAATTATACCAAATCTGTTCACCTGTATTTGCATAACATGGAGAGCCTACTTGAGCAACATTCAGATGCATACCAGTACTTTCAAGATGGCCTGCGTGTTGGTAGAAGATCTGACAGATATTGGCCAGGATTGTCACAGAACTTGCTTATAGAGCATGTCTTGATGAGGAGTATTAAAGTACAGATAGGCTGACAAGAGGACGTGGGATGACGAAAACACTGAGATGCATGGTTGTCTACCAATGCCAATTGATATGTGACCTTGACCATGTAGGAGTTGACATCAGTAAGCTATCTGACGAGTGAACAACACAAAGAGGGGACAGTGTCAAGGTTGGTGAAGGACATGGCTGATACACGGGAGCTCTTTGTCTTTTGACCACCAGAAGTCCTTCTCTTGAGAATCCAACACTAAACAGTATTGTGACTGGTGTGACGGCTGATGCCACTATGAATGTTGAGTGTGCTACAGAATACGGGAACAAGATTATGAAAAACATTTTGGCAAAAGCATTGTCAAATATTCATTCATGGAAAAATACCAAGAGGTTAAGTAATAACAATGCAGTGAAAATAAGGGGTGAGGAGTTTGGCATTTTCAATGAGAACCTCGAAGATGTATTTCAGTATGAATTGTGCACTAACCCTTCTGCACTGTTCGGGAATATATATACAAATCCACTAGCACATAAACCACCCTTTGGTGATGCAGTTCGGAAGTTGATGGCTGCAGATATGCCTGTAACGTCATGGGATGTGCAATGCATATGATATGGTGTGCGTGCGTGCGTGCGTGCGTGCGTGCGTGCGTGCGTGCGTGCGTGCGTGCGTGCGTGCGTGCGTGCGTGCGTGCGTGCGTGCGTGCGTGCGTGCGTGCCATTCCAGAACAGGATCTCATGGAATCGTGGTTCAACATATGAGATGATATGTCAGCAATACATCAAATATGTATAAATCACTATGGTCAGCCAGTTCTAATGTTTGATGAAGGAAAAACTCAGCAGTGAATGACATGAATGCATTTTGCAGCAACTCTAGAATTATCAAGTTCTATAATTTTCAATGGACGAAAGGAAAACTTCCATTCCAGTAAGGAGAATAAAAAAGGGTTCATAACCATGCCCGGTGCTACCCTAGAGCATCGTGGATGTCACATAGATGCTGATCTACTAATCATGCAGACGCCAATTGGCATTGATGAGAGAACTACTAAACCAACTTTCTTTGTTGCAGATGAAAGACATTCTGGTATTACCCCGTTTCTACTCACAGTCCACCACACCTAATATATATACCCTCGGCCTCATCCCCGGTACAGCATGAAAAATGAATCACGATGCTGAAATATTGCTCTCCTGAGAAACATACATAGCCGACAAATATGTAATTGTGTTTTTGTTCAGGCTATCCTTGGGTGCGACACGGCATCACACATATTTGTATTGGGAAAGGAAGTTGCATTGAAACTAATGCACACCAGTCAAATGTTATAGGAACCGGCTGAAATATTTAGAGATACAAACAGCACAAAAACATGTTATAGCAGCAGGGGAGAATGTCATAGTCTCATTGCACAAAAGTAAAGCAGGTGACAAGCTAGATTTCCTCAGAGTGCAACGCTTCCACCAGAAGGTAGGCAGTAGTACATCATGTGTGAAGCCAGACTGCGGTGCTCCTCCCAACCTCAGCAGCTGCCAAATTCCACAGTATATGCGTCTAACGGTACATACAATGGGTGGCAGCTGGAGATCATATGAAATCAGAAGACTGAAGATGATATGAACATGATATACGTGTTCTGTCAACTATAGATAACAGACAAGGAAGCAGCAGCCCCAATAGGACTGCTGGAGGTTGGTAGGCGTTACTCTAATATGGGATGTAGGAACAGACGATGTTTTTGCAGGAAGAGTGGGCTAGATTGCTCTACTGGGTGCGGTCAGTGCAATGCTGTATGTATTAATGTGTCAAACGTGCAAGATTATCAAACATATGATGCATAAATCATTGTCAAAGACTATATTAAATTATAGTCAACGGATCTGTGAAGTAACAGTTATCATGGTAATACTCAATGCATAAGTTATGGTCCCCTGGTCCTCATCACTAGGCCAATAATAGGCCTAAATCCTAATTATCCATCATGTTTGCCCATCCAGACAATGCTATACACTATTCCAGAGTAATTTTATGGTCGTCTGCTCCTCGTCACTAGGATATAATATGCCTATATCACAATTATCTGTGCGGACAATATTAATATACACTTTACCATCTGCTGTCAATTAGGAACGTCATGGTTCCACTGAACAACAATACAATCAGCCTTTTCTATAACTGATGCACTTTAGGCCTTAAATTAAGCGGTCGCTAAGGAAATGCAGTCGCTTAATACAACTCGTTTGCTATCTTGAATAGCTTATTATTGCACGATCATTGCGGTGATGACTATGTGTCACTTAGGCCGACTTATACGAATCGTAACATCCATGTTAGATTGAAAAGATATGTTTGGATATAATGCAATCCGTGCGGTTTATTGTTCGAAGTTCCAAAATCAAAATAAAACAATGAATAGTCAAACATGTCTATAACAGACACTGTATGTGCAATCATAGTGTTCTCTTAAACACATGTTGTCCCTTAATACACATCAATTATGGGCAATTACTGGCAGTTCTTTAAGATGTCTGGTCTTGTGACCATACACTTTAAGAAGCTGCCATCCTTTGGTCCCTAAAGGTGCTGCCTGATAAGGATAAGTCTGCATAGAAGTCAATGTTCCACAAATGTTAGTTACTCTTGTTTATTTATCTACCAATAAAGCATATGGTTAATGTCACAATGATTCAGTTTCGTGAAAACATAGTCAAACATTCAGAGCTAATGTAAACGTGTACGGCAACATAGTTCAAATCAGGATAATGTTGGATTTTATTGGCGGCCGGTTTGAGTTTAAAAAAGTAAAATACACGTATTTCTACTGCAGTCATTTTGTATTATCAATATTTCATATTACATATAGTATCCTAGCATCTTGAAAGAATAGAAAAGTTTGGTTAGAAGACAATAAATGGTCACAACTGTTGAATTCTAACATTGGGACCGCCATCTTGGAGTTATGCAAATTAGGAATTGTTCAGCTAGTTGAACACTTGATAAAGTTAGAATGTTATATATCACTATATCCCTTACTTGTACTAAAGAGCATGTTTTAACACCTTTAAGTATTAAAATAGCTCGATTGGAAGGGAAATTAGAACAAAACGATGTAATCACAAATACGGTGGCGGCCATCTTGGATTTATGCAAATTAGGCACTGTTCCACTACTTCCGTTTTGGAAGACTTTTAATATGTTCTTTTACTTGCTTTTCTGAGATGAATATGATAAAATAAATTCTGTTGCAAGTTCTGGTGGGTCATTTCATATATTGACTAGACTATCTATCTTGAACGAAGAAACGATCCAATGTACTCCTTCTTGTAAGCATACACTAGGCCTGCCACCACACCCACGGTGATGATAATCATACCAATCGCCAGACCAGTCATGGATCCTACAACACAGATCATAACAAATAGGGTCAAATGGTACAAAACATAATAACATAGAGCAAGACGAACAGATGAGTCAATCGAACCTACAATAGGCCTATGATAGTAAATTTTCAGAAATATGCTTCTCTTGGTCTGCAAATGGACATTCTCTATGAGAAATTGAAATTGTCGTCCTTATGCAGCAACAGGTTCCAGTGAAATTAGTTAATTTAAGAGAGTATTTCTTACTTTAAGTAGTTATTATATCTGGTCTATCTGAGTAAAACGGCAAAATGCTAGGCAAATATCTTGTAGCAAAATGGGGTGACCAGGGTCACGTGGGCCACCACCACCACCTGTAATCTGTGCTAGTACAATAGGAAATGTTATGATAAGCAGGCTCAGCTATGGCATGCGCAAAATAAACCGTGACGAACAGGATCCATATATGCATGAGGTTTCTGAGACTTAAATGAGAATACACCATAATGCACTAGTGATTTTCCTATTGCTTCTACAGAAACGAGGTCAAATTTCAATACACGTATTACACGTATTATACAAATGGCTACATATAAAAAGCACATAACCTTTCACAAATGGACGCTACTATCATCACAAATAGTGTAATCCTGTTTCTAAATTCCAATCATTTAGAAATTATCCTAGACCATTAACGCGTTTATATCAGGTCGGATCAATGTCATTTTACAATGCACAGTATTACATATATTACGTGACTTGGGGGGGGGGGGGGGGCAGGGGGGGGGGTCAACTAAAAATCAGAAATATGTGCAACCTTACAGTTGTTAACAATGCTCAAACAGACCATCTGACAGGTTGGTGGGGGCTGGGCGGTCATCGGTGGGGTGGGCTGTCATCGCTGTTGCTCAGCTAACCAACATCTGAAATTAACTTCATCAGTGCAGAATAAATATACGTTCCTTTCTTGACAAGCGTTATATCAAGGTATGTGTGTCTGATCAATCTGTACCTGAACTATAGCCAGTAGAAGTGGGCCTCAGTTGTGATGATGATTTTTGTTGGATCATCGCGTTAAACGGAGACCCATCCGCATTGGTGGTTTCTGCAAGAGAGATCAACAAGACAAACAGATAGAAAACATAGGCAGTGATCGTGTCTATAAACATAACATGGCATATGGCTCAAAAGATGGCGAATAAAAGTACCATTCGAATACGAACGACCAAATCCAAAAATACATTATTCTTAAATAAATAATCTGTTGAATGTTTGAAAATAAGCTTAACGCGGGAAAGCAATCCCAAAATAGTTCTGCGTATAATGTATGGACAAAATTTGAAGCGTGTCCATATAAGCGTGTAAGAGATAAGTTCTGTAAACCAGATATGTATTTGCAATTCCTAGCATAAGTTCGTCTGGCAGTCCATTGCTCTGTCGGTCAGTAACATTTTTCACATTTTTGCCAATGACGGCAGTGTAGCAGTAGCAAATATAGCGTGTCCCGATGTTTAAAATAGATTTTTATGCTGTTTTCTTTGGCGATAACTCTGTCAGATATGAACGGGTTTACGTTACAACTCAGACGCTCCCTATGTCGTATAAGAAGTCATTGATATGCCCACTCTGGCGTGAATGCAGACATAAATAATAGTGATATGCTCCGGAGACGATTCCATGTGGATATTGAAACATGTAGACACAGACAGACGGACTGCATGGATGGACATACGGAAACACATAGGCAGAGGCGGGCCGGATAGACATAGATCAACAAGTATATCCACTGACACAAACCTGGCCATATGGGCATAGAGAAATATGTATCCGGAGATACATGTAGATGGACATACAGATACGTGTAATCACAATGACACAGACTGACCAGATGAGCATACGGAAACACGAATACACCTCGCCACAGGCACACAGGCTGACCGGCTGGGCACGTTGCACGTATAGCCACATAGTCTCACACAAGGTTTAATTCGCGCCTACACTCTTGAAATATGAATGGATGAATCCACTTTTAGCAATTCCCCTCCCATCTCTATCTAAGGTCCTTCCACTCCCATCTCTAGCTAAGGTTCTTCCCCTGCCATCTCTAGCTAAGGTCCTTCCCCTCCGATCTCTAGCTAAGGTCCTTCCCCTCGCATCTCTAGCTAAGGTTCTTCCCCTCCCATTCTAGCTAAGGTCCTTCCCCTCCCATCTCTAGCTAAGGTCCTTCCACTCCCATCTCTAGCTAAGGTCCTTCCACTCGCATCTCTAGCTAAGGTTCTTCCCCTCCCATCTCTAGCTAAGGTCCTTCCACTCCCATCTCTAGCTAAGGTTCTTCCCCTCCCATCTCTAGCTAAGGTCCTTCCACTCCCATCTCTAGCTAAGGTCCTTCCCCTCCCATCTCTTGCTAAGCTCCTTCCTCTCCCATCTCTAGCTAAGGTCCTTCACCTCCCATCTCTAGCTAAGGTTCTTCCCCTCCCATCTCTAGGTAAGATCCTTCCCCTCCCATCTCTAGCTAAGGTCCGCCCATGCTTTGCGCGTGTTGGAATCGATCGAACCGTGAACTCCCTGAATCTCAATTTCAAGAAGACTATATCTTTTATAGCTATAAGCTGTTGAATACTTTGAAATTAATTTGACTGGGTGCTGTCTAGTCAAATTGGTTTCAAAATATTTAATGGCAAAGACATACAATTGTACCCATGACGGACAGTTAATGTCCATGACAGACTAAACACCGTCGTTCATTACGTATTCAGATTGTGACGAAATGATCGTGAAATACTGATCTACTTCAGTTGCCAGTGGGGGTGCAGAGATTTGGCGGATGGGTGACTTTTTGCAAGGTCCAGTTGAAGAGTGTTGTCTATACATACATATCATACGGACACGTCCATTACTTACTTGTATAATGTGTACATTTAGGCTTTGCTTCCAGCGTAATCTGGTCTACTGATGTCAGTCCTTTCCCTATAAGAGTGCAGGTCCGATCATCTTCAGCACAATAATCAAAGGCGAGACAACCAGACTTTAAATCCATACATGTCTTTGCGCAGTCATCCAATTTGGTTTTCTTAAGTACTTGCAAGCCAGTTTTCGACGATGTTTGCATGTTTGCGGAGGCCTTAAAATCCACCACAAATGATCCTGTCAGAAACAATTGCTCGAGATATAACCAATTATGTTGATGACCATCAGCACGGTCTATTGATCTGCTAGCGTTCAGTATTACGAATTGATCTATTGACAACCAGCTCACCCACACGCCCATATGTACACTCACACACGCTCACACACGCGTGCACGTACGGGCATAGGCCCTACGTGCACGCGCTAAATGTGCATACATCTTCTTGCAAGCACACGCGCATAAACGCGCATGGACGCGTGCGCGCATATGTGGCAGGCATGCATGCACGCACGTACACACACGCACGCGTACATGCATGCACGCCCATATGTGCGCACGAATGTACCCACGAATGCACGCACGCAATTACCACAAGCATGTGTTAAATCGGTCCCAATAATTAGGCCAAGAGCATTAGCATAAAATCTGCTATAACCTGAAAATGCAGACAGACTATTTTTTTCAGGATATGCCCAGGATATCATATGAGAAAACATCAAGACTACGCTACAATCCACTGGTGGCAACTTCAATATTCAAGATGGACGCCATTCTCCGATAATTGCTATTGTTTTCTATGTCTGACGAACCACGCGGTCTAAAATCAAATGCAATTCTCATTAATATATGTTTTATGAGACGGCCAACACTTTATAATAAAATTGTTTGAGCTACGTCCCCAAATTTACAGGAAGACAGTTAACATTATTCAAGATGGCCGCCATGTTTCATTGATTGCTATAGATTGTAATGGACCACATGGAGTAACGTCAGTACTTGATCTACATAACGTAATGGACCTTTCCGGTTTTAGCTATACCCCGCCCATCACTAGCCAAGCTCCACCCACACCTCGCTCGTGTTGGGATCGATCGATCTCTAAACACCCTGACTATCAATTTCCAAAAAACTACACAGGTAAGCTGTTGAATATTTCGAAACTAATTTGACTGGGTGCTGTTGCTGCCTAAGGCAAAGAATTACAAAGACACACAATTCATACAACGTGTCGGACTGTTTGCGATTTGATGACGGTCTATATGGAACCCTTTGTGACATAATTATTGTGACATCATGATACACGCACTCAGATGATGGATGGCTACTCTGGAAAGGTGAATTATCTCCTCGCGGAGAATAGGGCCAGAAACCACCCAACATCATTCAACCATGTCGGCAGCTAACTATTTTGCTTTGTGCTATGTACAGCGAACGCTTTCTTTCTTTCTTTCTTTCTTTCTTTCTTTCTTTCATCTCTTCTCTATCGCCCTCCGTTATGTCTCTCTTGGCCTTCCAATGGAGGGAGCTGATCTCAAGTAACTGACCTCATAATCAATTACGTCACTATCTAGCTGACGCCACAATCATAATGGCGTATTACAACCTCCATCAACAATCCTAAAGAATCAGCATCATGACGAAGCTGGAAAGGTCCGGTAAGTGTACCAATTGTATGGCTTCGGTGAATTTACTTTTAATAAACATTAATTTGAATATGCTGAAAAAGAATTGTTTCAACATATTCCACACCCTACATGTATATTGTATAGGTATCCTGGGATTTGGTTTTCGGGAATTCACGTTTCAAAGTTTAACATCGATTTCAACACGCGTAAAACGTGTGAGATTCTTAGCTAGATAATGGCACCTTCATTTAGTGGCTACAAATGAACTACAATAGGTCTATGCTTATGACCTTTCCGCTTAAAGGGCGTCGTACTGATAAAATAACATACTTACGCGCATAATGATGGCAAAGCGGCTCGCTTTTGTTACCGCCTGTGACCGGTGTTCCCGCAAGATGAGAAGCTTCGAGTACGCATGTATTAATTTGATCACAATACTCAAATGACCTGCACGTGATTGCTTTTTGATCGATACAGAGTTTTGCGCACATTGAGCTGGCCTTGACACCGACATATGTGTAATCTGATTTCGGGATTAGGGTCGTCCCAATCGATGCCGTGAACCGACTCATATAGTTTCCTTAAAGGTTAAAAGAACGTATTCGAATGCAATTAATATGGTTCTATTTAAACGAAGTGAAATCTGTCTATAATGGGCAGATAGGTACATTTGGCTCTATAAGACGGGTGGTCGTAAAATCAACAATCCTAAAGAATCAGCATCAGTTGACCAGTTGACTCTGAATTGCACTAGACGACCACCAGTCTTTAGCGACCACTTGATTGGTATTTTATTATACTGTTACATGGTTCGCCATCATTGTTCAGTTCCCTGCTCTAGCCTATGTTATGCCGTTCAACTTTAATGGCAAATTACAATAAATTCTTTAAACATATTTTATGGAATATTTCGCAAGTTGATTTACTGGACTAGTTGCCTAGGAAAACAAGTACTTTCAGTCAATTTATACTCACGTATAAAAAGATCGCAGTGCATTTGATGCGCATTCGTGGTGGTGAACTTGTTCGCATCTGACGTGTCATCAATGTATGTTTTGGTGAGATAGCAGTCGCCGGTCTTGTAGCAGTAATTAAAACCTTGACATCTGATTGACATAATGTCTCTGCAGTTTGCAGCACAATAATCTACGCTCACACCAGGTCTAGACACATCACCTTTACCGACTAGGATAAGGCCGCGTCGTACCGTGAACTCCTTCAAAATGTCGCCTAATGAGAGATGTTGAAAGCATATAACAATATATAAATATGATTTTCAATTCCAAACTGTAACATGTAGTCTATAGTAAAGAATGGATAGCGGTATATGCATGTGGAACTATGCACGGGGTCAACTTCTATTTTCATATTCATATAGCGATGTTTTGTCGGACAAGTGCGAGCGCGTAATTGTGACATAGGCAGCTTTGCTAAAATGTCAACAGTTTTACTGACCGACTGACCGACAGACTGACAGACCGAATTAGACCATCCTCATTGCCTGGATGCATGAAAACGTGTTATATCGCCTGAAAACCTTTCTTTTTACACTGAATCTGTGACATTGAATTCGAATTTGAAGGGCTTCTTCACATGTGTGAGTTTTCTAAGATGGGTAATATACGGACTGTTGACAATCTTGGCCAGAGGACCTGTATGGCATATAATTTTCTTCTAAGACAAATGTCTCAATTAATGTAGCAGCATCATTCGCCTCTTACTCGTCATGTGGCCCTATCCAGCCTTGTAGTTCGCATGAACGCTGTGACGTATCGGGATATGTCGTGTCAGTGGTAACTTCGCCAAATCCTTCTTAGTTCTGATGCTGTGTTGAACACTAACTAGCATTGCCAATTGTCGCTGCATCATGAGTTTGAGCTTCATCATTACAAATGGCACGCGCCATTTTCCTTTTCGCCAAATGCTCCATATTAACCCCATATCGGTCAATTCTCCTGACAAATTTGACATATTTTCAACCGCAACTTTTACGCAGAGCCACGGATGCATGTCGCGTTTTGTCAGCGTGTGAAATCTAGTTATGCTATCCTTTATTGGTGGACAGGATTATCAGATACGGCGAAAATTTGGTAACACTTCTGCCCCTTACCCGCCCCCAGTGGCCAAGCATATTTTAACTAACTGTGTGTTTACAGAAAGCGCGCTAGCAGAAATAGGACATCGATATCTCTAGATATGGCCTAGGATTAGCTCTATCCACACGCCGCACTCTTTCCTATCCACACTCAACTCTTTCCTATCCACACTCAACTCTTTCCTATCCACACTGTGCACTCTTTCCTATCCACACTCCACTTTTCAAATTAAGAAATGGTTTACACAATAAAAATGAGTAGGGCCTATGCACATAAAATTAGGAGTATTAAATATAGATATATCAATATATCACCGATATATACGATAAATAATGTATCACGATATTACCTACGCCAATATAGTTTACCACTAGTTCGTACAGTACAACTCCGAAACAAGTGAAAATGTTTCTAAAACAAAAACGGAAACATAATAGTTAGTAAGAAATGTTTCGTTGACTAATTTGAACTTAATTGGATTGGAAGACATCCAAAGGCAGCGATGTCTTCCAGCTCAATTATGTTCAAAATATTCAATAGTGCATTTTATTTTGTTTTGGAACCCTGTTGCGTTATTTCTGAGCTGTACCGTAGTGTGACTTACTTGTAGAATATTGTGGTACATTAACATCGCGCTGCAGGATATCATCGCGTAAGTTAAGACCAATAAACGACATTGTCTACAAAAAAAAATAACAAGTACACTCACAAAAACAAACCGTGTTCACTAATATGAAAGTTTGGCCACTGCATATATGGCCAGAGGACCTGTATGGCATATAATTTTCTTCTAAGACAAATGTCTCAATTAATGTAGCAGCATCATTCGCCTCTTACTCGTCATGTGGCCCTATCCAGCCTTGTAGTTCGCATGAACGCTGTGACGTATCGGGATATGTCGTGTCAGTGAAGTCGGCTTCCGGGTTTTATTTCTGGCATTTAATCTTTTTTTCGGGTTTTCGGGATTTTTATGATCATGACTAAAGTTGTGGAATGTACGATGGCCACACCAGTAATTGTGTATAGATTTGAGCCAAATCGGATCAGTTGATTAAGAGATTTCCACAGATTCAAAATTTGATCCGATCCGAATACGTGTTTATTTTTATCGGGATCGCGGTCAAATGCAAATGCTGTCGTCCAATGAGTGGCGAGTAGACCTACTCGGAAGATAGATAAGCCTGTTAAGTGTATGACGGAAGTAACGATTACCCAAGGAATAGAAAGGACGTATCGACAAGAAAACAAATAGAGTATCCCGTGAACGATGGCAGTAGAGACTACCTCCTACCTGGAAGGGCAGATACACTAAAGAGAATCCGTAAGAGACCATCAAGTTAGTTGAACGCAGAAAATACTCGCCAAACTTATGGATATGTATCATTATAGTCAGGTTAACTAGGTTATCGTATATACGAGAGTATTAGTCCGGCAAACCTTGTAGTCTAGAGCCTACATGTATATGAATAGAAGCATCTAATATATCAGTCAAGTATATGAGGCCATAATCGAGTCCGCCACATGTAGGCTGACGTAAGAATTAAAATACGCCATGAATGGCGGTACTAAACCCGTCAGGAACTTGTAAAGGGCTGCTAATCACATCTCAAATGCTGTATTATACCGATAGATTATAGTTTATAGATTCCATATCATTCATATCCAGTCACAGTCCCTTATCTGTATCACAATTATCTGCTTTGTAATATGGCGTAAATATTGAACAGTGATCACCACCATTTTATATCCTCAAGCGATAGTGTCTTATGCCGTCTAAGTGTAAATACATTATCGGTACAGTCTTCATTATGTAATACTCATCCCGTTGAATATTTTGAAACTAATTTAACTGGAAGTTGTTGCTGCCTATGGCTTCAAAATATTCAACAGCTTACCTGTATGGTTGCTTTTATACCACATTGCCAAACTATAGCTACTACCCATATGACTGAGTGTATATACCAAGGCAGCCACGCTAGGTTTTTTCTGATTGGTTGAAAAGTGAATTTTGACAGCCATCATAGGCCGTAGAAATGCATCAACGTTTAGCTACTAAAGCCTGAATATCTTTCGTTGTTGTCGTGATAAAAAGCTAAAATGTCATGGATGGATTATGTGTGGCAAATTCAATCACATGAACGGATAGTATAAGATAAGATGAGATGTCCTTTAAAGGAGCACATTCACACCAGATTGCGTTCACACCAGATTGCTTGAAAATTAATGGGGTTACATTGTATAATTTCTAGGCTTAAATTGTGTACCTGGGTGTAATGAAACAAAATAGATGGTAATTAATTCTTTTAGCTGCGATGTTGACTTAGTGATACGAGTGCCTAATTCAACTTCACAAACAACAAAAATTATATTAATTTAGACGGAAATGAGATCATCATATGCTAAGAGTTATTTCGCTTCATTGTATTGTGTACACAATTTAAGACTCTAAAAGTATACAAGTTTAACAGTTTTATTTTGAGTCATTTTAGTGTGAATGTGTACCATTAATAGTCCGTCATATGTACGAATTGTATGGCTTTATACTACGCTGTTTCTGACATAGGCAGCACGAATGTCCAGTCAAATTAGTTTCAAAATATTCAACAGCTTACCTGTATAGTTTTCTGGAAATTGATAGTCACGGAGTTCAGGGATCGGTCGATCCCAACATGAGCGATGTGTGGGCGGAGCTTAGATAGAGATGGGCGGGTCATAGCTAAAACTGGAAAGGTCCACTCACCATACAATGCCTATCATCGATGATATATCTCGTGCGCTCGGTACGCCTTATCTCTCCATTCTTTTTTATCTTACCTCTCCATTCGGCATCGGTAGTGTAACAGAAAGTTGACTTCCATAAACGGCATTCTTTAATTTCTCATATGCCATAGTCATAACAGGCTCTATATTAGTCGCGCTTGCAAATGGTCCTAGAAAGAAAATGCGACGTTATTATCACTTTATATCATCAATAAATCAAACACGTCTGTAACGGACACCAGCTTCTAGGGGGTCAAAAGACGGCGGAACCTAAGACGGATGGTTTTAACATCACCGTCATTCAGCACCAAAAGCTACTTATAATGTAGCTTCCCAGTTTATGACGTTATAATCAACTCTACGTGACCTATAGAATGACATCGTACTCAATGACGTGATGAATTACGTGGATAAGTTCGTCACGAACACTTAATTGATGAGGGACTAACGTTGTTGTACGAATTGTATGTCTACTATTTAATTAACATGCTCTTGAATATTGTGAATCTAATTTAACTGGGTGCTGTTTCTGCCATTTCAAAATATTTAGCGGCTTACCTGTACAGTTCTCTGGAAATTGATAGTCAGTGTGTTCATGGATCGATCGGTTCCAACACGAGCGTGGAGTGAGTGGAGCCTACCTAGAGATGGGAGGGGCATAGCTAAAACTCGATGCTACCATTAATGAGCTGTATTAAGCGACCATCTCTCATCATTGGCCATTTCTGAATGAATCAACCCCGATTTATAACGCTGGTTACTGGGCTGGACTGTGCAAACACCGGGTCCATATGGTCCGATATGTGTTCAGTGCCAGCCCAGTAACCTGCGTTATCAGGGATTCAATGCCACCTATGGGCAATTCCATGAGAAGAGATACCAGAGACATGAAATATGAAAATTGTTTGTTTTCAGGGCTATTGCTGTTATCTGAAGGAGTGAATTCTCTTGTTTCAGAAAATGTATGTTTAATGATATCTTTAATGCCTATATGAAGTTACATTAATTTCTTTAAGGTTAGTCATAGCCTCATAGAAATTATGTATGAAACTAAAATTTTCTGTTCTTTAAGGAATTTGTCTTCAACTAATCGTTTCATTAAATTGAGGGAGTGTATATTTTGCTGTAATGGCTTATAAAACTCTTAGTGTTTAATTTCACAAATTTATATATCTTTCTTTCAATAGTTCATTAACTTCATTAAGCCTACGTCCGTCATAAAAATACAAATTGTTTCAAAACTGAAAAAATTCTGAAAATATTTTAACATAAATAGAATTCCTGTAGGCAATGATAATGGAAAATATTTCAAGTGCACCGTACTATTAAATATTTTTGCTTTCGGCACGAAGTGTAGAAAGTAAACGTTGTCCTGTTGTTCTGAGCTGAACTCAGTGTTCGCGGGTGCGCTTGGAGAGCGCCGCAATGAGTGCGGTTATGACATGTTGGAGTCATTCTAGTCAGCGAATCTGCACTGTACAGTCCAGTTTTTCCTTTTCGCTTGTTTAGCCATTAGATCTTTGATAACGTTTTCCAAGGGTTTTTTCTGGATTGCTAAAACTTATATACCATGGCAACTTCAATTCCCGGCCTAGAGGATTTAGTTCAGGCAACAGTTGTGAGAAATTCTAATGATTTATTAACCAGAATGGGCTCTTTAATAACCGCTCGATTTGAAGTTTTAAAATCAGAATTGACGAATCAACAGCGACAACATACAGAAGTGCAAGTTGCCGCGATTAACGCTCTGCAATCGTCTAATGAATATGTGTTTAAGAGAAAAGGGTGCAAGGAGCCACTCCAGATACACAGCAAGGTTTTAACGCATCTGTATTCAGCACAACAAGATTTGGAACGTTCAGAGGTTCCAGACAAGGCAACGTCAAAATTGCAAGAAGGTATACACATTATTAATCACCGACAGAAGTTAATTAAGTTAGCGGACTATTCCGAGTTGGGGTGGGAAGTTGTAGAAGAATACTAAACTCACCAAATTGCCGACGATACGAACGATGAAAAACGTATATTTAAAGCTCAATACCGCGCTGGTCAAAAGAACAAAAAGTCTACAAAGCAGCGTCAAGCCCGATTTTCGCCTTATACTCGTCCTACCTCAGCTAATCAAACGAATC
Organism: Chaetoderma sp. LZ-2023a; assembly: GCA_034401795.1. Taxonomy (NCBI): domain Eukaryota; kingdom Metazoa; phylum Mollusca; class Caudofoveata; order Chaetodermatida; family Chaetodermatidae; genus Chaetoderma; species Chaetoderma sp. LZ-2023a. The sequence continues at coordinate 59,190,944 of CM067369.1, read as the reverse complement.
CTCAAAGCTCAAGTAACTAGTTAATCGCTCCTTCTTGCGGTATTTCAAGGCACCAGGGCAATTGCTTCGCATGCGGCAAATTTGGACATTGGCGTGGCGACCAGGCCTGTTGAGGGGACTGTTCGACCAATCACTCTGTGCGCCTACCACGCGACATAACTAGTACTGATGATAAT